>CAUYRH010053775.1:0-68095 GCA_963574655.1 Perodicticus potto | reverse complement strand
TATGAATTAGGCTGCAGTAAACATTCTGGTACAAATGTCTTTGTTGTAAAATGATTTTGATCATCTGGGTATATACCTAGTGGAGGAATTGAAGATCGAAGGGTAAGTCTACTTTTAGTTCCTTGAGTGTTCTCCAAACTTCTTTCCGAAAAAGGCCATATTAGCTTGCATCCCCACCTGGAGTGTAGAAGAGTTCCCTTCTCTCTGCATCCATGCCAACATCTGTAGTTTTAGGATTTTGTGATGTGAGCTAATCTTACTGGAGTTAGTATCTCAAAGTGGTTTTGATTTGCATTTCTCTGATGATTAAAGATGTTGAGTATATTTTTATGTGTTTGTAGGCCATGCACCTGTCTTCTTCAGAAAAGTTTCTGTTCAAGTCTCTTGCCCACATTGAAATGGTTTTTTTTGTTGTTGTTTTTCTTTTCTTATTGATTAGCTTGAGTTCTGTGTGGATTCTAGTTATCAGACCTTTGTCAGAAGCATAACCTGCAAAAATCTTCTCCCATTCTGAAGGTTGTCTGTTTCCTTTACTTACTGTGCTTTTGGCTGTGCAGAATTTAGTTTGATCAGAGCCCAGTAACGTATTTTTGGTGTTGTTTCAATTGCCCATGGGATCCTCCTCATAATATATTCTCCTAGGCCAATTTCTCCAAGTGTTTTCCTTGCACTCTCTTCTAGAATTGTTATAGTTTCATGTCTTAAGTTTAAATCTTTTATCCAGTAAGAATCAATATTTGTTAATGGTGAAAGGTGGGGGTCCAGTTTCAGTCTTCTATAGGTCACCAGCCAGTTCACCCAGCACCATTTGTTAAATAGGGAATCTTTCCCCTCAATGATTGTTTTTGATAGGCTTATCAAAGATCAAATGACGATAAGTGGCTGGGTTCATCTCTTGGTTCTCTACTCTGTTCCATAAATCTACCTCTTTTTTTTTTTGCCAATACCAAGATGTTTTGATAGATTTATAGTATAGCCTGAAGTGTGGTAATGTAATAACTCCTGATTTGTTTTTATTTATGAGTAATATATTGGCTATTCGAGATTTTTTCTGATTCCATATAAATCAAAGTACTATTTTTTCAAGTTCTTTAAAGTATGACAATGGTGCTTCAATAGGGATTGCATTAAATCTGTAGATTGCTTTTGGTAATATAGATATTTTAACAATGTTGATTCTTCCCAGCCATGAGCATGGTATGTTTTTCCATTTGTTAACATTTTCAGCTATTTCTTTTCTCAAAGTTTCATAGATCTCTTTATAGAGATCTTTCACATCCTTTGCTAGGTAAATTCCCAGATATTTCATCTTCTTTCTCACTACTGAAAAAGTAGTGGAGTCCTTGACTATATTTTCAGCTTGACTATTGTTGGCATTTATAAAAGCTACTGATTTATAAGTATTGATTTTGTGTCCTGAGATGCTACTGTATTCCTTGATCACTTCTGAAAGTTTTGTAGTTGAGTCCCTGGGGATTTCCAGGTATAGGATCGTATCATCAGCAAAGAGTGAGAGTTTGATCTCCTCTGATCACATTCAGGTACATTTGATAGCCTTCTCTTGCCTGATTGCAATAGCTAATACTTCCATTACTATGTTGAATATGAGTGGAGACAATGGGCATCCTTGCCTAGTTTCTGATCTGACTGGAAATGTTTTTAATTTTACAGCATTCAATATGATACTGGCTGTGGGTTTGCTTTAGATGGCCTCTATCAGTTTAAGAAATGACACTTCTGAGCCTATTTTCTTAAGTGTTCTGATCATGAAATGATGCTGGATATTATCAAAAGCTTTTTCTGCATCAGTTGAGAGAATCATATGGTCTTTTTTATTTTATTTATTTGTTGTATTATATTTATAGATTTACATATGTTGAACCAGCCTTGTCACCCTGGGATAAAACCAACTTGATCGTAGTGTATAATTTTTTTGATGTGTTGTTGAATTATGTTTGCTAGGATCTTATTGAATATTTTTGAATCGATATCCATTAATGATATTGGTCTATAGTTTTCTTTCTTTGTTGGGTCCTTTCCTGGTTTGGGGATCAAGGTAATATTTGCTTCATAGAATGTGTTGGGAAGTATTCCTTCTTTTTCTATGTTTTTGAAAAGGTTATATAGGTACTAGTTCCTCTTTAAAAGTTTGATGGAATTCTGATGTGAATCCATCTTGTCCCAGACTATTCTTTTTTGGGAGATTTCATATAGTGCTGATGCTATTTCAGTGCTTGATATAGGTCTGTTCTTTCTGGCTGAGTCTAGGAAGGTGGTGTACTTCCAGGTGTTGGTCCACTTCTTCCAGATTTTCATATTTCTGAGAATAGAGTTTTTTTATAGCCATCATTGAGGATTTTTTTGGATTTCTGAGGTATCTATTGTTATTTCTCCATTATTGTTTCTGGTTGATGATATTAGAGATTTTACTTTTCTGTTTCTGGTTAGGTTAGCCAAAGGTTTATCATTTATTGATCTTTACCAAAAAAACCAACTTTTTGTTTCATTAATCTTCTGAATCTTTTGTTTTGAATTTCATTTAATTCTCTAATTTTGGTTATTTCTTTTGTTCTGTTGGGTTTGGGGTTGGAATGGTCTTCCTTTTCCAGTTGCTTGAGATGACCCAGTAAGTTGTTGACTTGCTCTCTTTCTGTTTTCTTGATGAAGGCTTCCAGCACTATAAATTTTCCTCTTAGGACTATCTTTGCAGTATCCAACAGGTTTTGATCATTTTTGTTTTCATTATCATTTGTTCCAAAAATTTGGTGAATTCCTTCTTAATCTCATCTTTGACCCAGCTATCATTCAGCATATGATTATTTAGTTTCCATGACTTAGTTTGAGCATGAAAATTCCTATTGCTGTTGAGTTCAACTTTTTTTCTGTGATGGTCTGAGAAGATACAAGGAATAATTTCTATTCTTTTAAATTTGCTAAGGTTAGACATGTGTCCTAAGATATGATCAATTTTGGAGGATAATCCATGGGCAGATGAGAAGAATGTGTACTCAGTTTTATTAGGATGAAATGTTCTATAGATGACTTATATCCATTTGTTCTAGGATCAAGTTAAATCTAATATTGCTTTATTTAGTTTATTCTTGGAGGATCTATTCAAAACTGCCAAAGGGGTGTTAAAATCTCCAACTATTATAGTGCAGGAAGATACCAAATTGTTGATATCTGTAAGGATTTGCTTTATAAATTGAGGAGCATTTTGTTAGGGCACATACATGTTAATTATTGAAATCTCTTCATGTTGAGTGTTTCCCTTGAGAAATACATAGTGTCCATCCTTATCTTTCCTTATCTTTGTTGGCTTAAAGCCTATTGTATCTGCAAATAAAATTGCAACCCCTGCTTTTTTCTGATTTCCATTTACCTGTATTATAGATGTCCATCCCTTTGCCCTGAGTTTATTTTTATCCTTTAAGGTAAGATGAGACTCTTGGATGCGACAGATATCTGATCTGAATTTATGTATCCACTCAGTGAACCTGTGCCTCTTTAGAGGACAATTTAAGCCATTCACATTAATTGAGAGAATTGATAAACATGGTAGTGTTTTGGGTGTCATATTTTTTCAAATGCCCAGTGGATATTTTTAATCCTTTCACCACTGTGAAAGTTAGGTATTGTTCAAAAATTTCTGGGTGAATTTACTTTGGTGGTAGACCATTGAGCTGACCATTATGGAGAATGGGAGAATATCCTGAAAAGCTGGTTTAGTTATGGCAAATTTCTTCAACATGTGTATGTCAGTAAAGTATTTGATTTCTCCATCACAAATGAAATTCAATTTAGTTGGATACAGGATCCTGGGCTGGAAGTTGTTTTGATTTAGAAGATTGAAGGTTGATGACCATTCTCTTCTGGCTTGAAAGGTTTCAGCTGATATATCTGTAGTCATTTTAGTATTTTTTCCTTTGTAAGTAATTATTTTCTTATGGCTGGCTGCTTGCAGAATTTTCTCCTTCATATTACCTTTGGCAAAGTTAATTACAACGTATGTAGGAGATGCTTTATTTGGATTGAGTCTTGCTGGTGTTCTGAAAATGTCTACCATCTGAATTTCAGTGTCTCTTGCAATGCTTGGCAATTCTCCTCCATAATATCTTGGAGTAGAGCATCTGTGCCATTAGCACCATCCTGTTCTCCATCTTTCTATAAGATGAATGTTTGATCTTTCAGAGTGGTCCCACAACCCTCTCAGGGAATGATCAGTTTTTGCTCTCCATTTGTCTGCCTCTTTCAGTGTTTGAGAACATTCAAAAGCTTGTCTTCAATTTCAGTGATCCTTTTTTCTGCCTGCTCAACTGTATTACTAAGGAATTCTACTGTATTTTGGAGATCCTCCAATAACTTTTTCATTTCCTTGAGCTCTTATGTCCATATCTTTGGTGATTTTGTTTTTGAATTCATTAATTTCTTGAGACAACTTTTGCATAACTCTTTTGATTACTATTTCCATCTTTTCTTCCATTCTATTCATCCTATTTACCACCCATATTCTGAATTATATTTCTGACATTTCAACCATTTGTTTATGAATGGCATCTTCTAACATATCTCCCTTGTCATTCCTTGGGGGAGTTTATCTACTCTAATTATTCATGTTGCCAGAGTTCTTCCTGTGGTGCCACCCCATGATTATTTAGTACAATTTGGGTATTAAAACTGGTAGTGTGAGATTGGGAAGGGTCCAGGAATTGTAATTAACCAGCCCTTTACCAAAGAGCTGGGACTGGTGATTATGGCTTTTCCCCATCAGCTTTACAAAGGTCCCTTTCAGACCTGCAGCCAGAGCCCCTGAGGTCCTGATTGGTGTAATAGGGCTAGCTTGCTCTGTCTTATAGTCAGCCAGCCTATATCCAATCCTACTTAGGTGCAGAATTAGGCTGAAATCTCATCTGGGGGGAGACACATGCAACTGAGGCACCCCAACCCCCTCCAGTGACAATAGCAGGAGAAGAATCAGTCCTTCCCACTTCAACATAACCACGACTCACAGCCCAGGTTGAGAGTTCCAATTCAGTTGTCCCAGGCAGCACAATCACTGCTCAACTGGGAGAGTTCAAATGGTGTCCAGCAACCTGACGGCAGAGAGCTACAGGCAGCTCCATCCTGGAAACCCAAGAGGCTGGAGTGTGGCGCCCTCTGTTACTCAGTGGGTTCAGGAAGGCCCACCCATCCAAACAATCAGTCTGGGGGGGAGGGGTTAGTGCCTCTTTCCCCTTGCTCTGCCACTGATAACCCCACAGGGCTATGGCCCAGCTCCCTGCAATGAGCAAAGGCAATAGGGATATGTACCTGCCAGAGTCAAAGGGGAGTCAGTGCCTCCTCCCGTGCTGCACTCTGCCACTGGGGCAACCTCATTTAGCTGAAGCCCGGCTCCCTCCAGTGCTCAACAGCATCTGGGAGTACACCCCCTGAGTTAGTTCTGGGGTGTGATCACCATCATCCATGGCAGGTATGACTGCAGTGCGTTATTTCTCTCTCACAGAGTCTGCATCTCTGTCCCAGCCATGCTCGGCCACCAGCATCCCCCTCCCCCAGGTTGAGGCCTGGCTTCCTCTTGTAGTCAACAGAAACAGGAAGTTTTTCTCAAAATCTAACCCGAGGCATGAGCCCCTCCATCCTGGCCCTGAGTTACTCCCTCTCCCACTTGTCAGTCTCTCCCTGTACCCGCAACTACCCCTGGAGTCACTGTTTCAGTGCAGTCATGCAGCAGCCCATGCCATGCCCAGACCTGTCAAGGAATTGCCAAACACTCTTGGCTCTGCAGGGGAGAGGCTTTCAGACCACCAGGTGAGGGGGGAGGGGTGGACTGGGAGTACAGAAATGTGTGGAAAATATTCAATTTTATGCTGGGTAGGAGAATGCCTAGGTTCACAGGTGGGACCTCTCTGGAGAAGGAGTCCCTGTATTTAACAACTCTCTTCTGGGGGATAAAAGAAGAGGTCTTCTGGGGCAGTGCCTGTGACACAAAGGAGTAGGGCGCTGACTCCATATGACAGAGGTGGCAGGTTCAAACCCGGCCCCAGCCAAAAATCGCAAAAAAAATAATAATTAAAAAAAAGAGGTCTTCTGAATAGTGTTCATGTATAGAGAGCACATAGCAAGCCACTCTCTTGGGAGACAGGTCTCTCATCCTCTTGGCACTGGGTTTTATACCTATAGTTTGTTTCCTTGGAGTTGCAGCTTGCCTCAGAAGACATGATGTGCACTCATCAATCTTTCTTAGCTGAGTTCCTGAACTTCAGCCTCACTGAGTTCATTCTGTCCTTTATCGCTCCCTCTGGACAGGAAAAGCTGGCTCCAGGAGGCCATCTTACCTTGAATTCTGTCCTTTATGTCCTTTATTTGGTCCATTGAGTTTCTTAGATCCTCAGATCTATGTTAATATTGAAATTGGGATGTTTTCAGCCAGTAGTTCTTCAAATATATTTTCATACCTGTACTCTTTCTACTTCTGGGACTCAAATGACATAAATGTTAGAAATTTAGCTATTGGGGTGGTGCCTGTGGCTCAAGGAGTAGGGTGCTGGCCCCATGTACCAGGGGTGGTGGGTTCAAACCCAGCCCTAGCCAAAAAACTGCAAAAAAAAGAAAGAAAGAAAGAAAGAAATTTAGCTATTGACCCACAGTTCACTGAGGCTCTGTTAAGTTTTTTTAAATCTTTTTTCTCTCAATTATTTATATTGGATAATTTCTATTTATCTTTCTTCAGGTTCACAGATTCTTTCCTCTGTCATCTGTATCCTGCTATTGAATTTATCTGATAATTTAAAAAATATTGATTATTGCATTTTTCGGTTCTAAATTTTTCACTTTGATGTTTATCTCTTCTATTTCTGTCCTGATACTTTTAATCATTTTATTCATTTTAGGAATATTTTCTCTTACTTGAAAGCATTTTCATAACATTTTAAAAACATTTTTGTTAGTTAATTTGATCTGTGTCATCACTTTGTTGGCATTTATTAATTGCCTTCCTCATGCAATAGAGATTTTCTTGATTTTTCATATGCTGAGTTATTTTATATTATATTCCAGATATTTTGAATATTATGTTGTAGGTCTTCCAGTATATTTAAATCTTACAGAAAAGGTAGACATTTTTGTTTCATCAGACAGTTGACCTCCAACCAGCATTCAATGGGAAACAGATGATAAATTGTTTTCCAGTTTGATAGCACCTTAAATCCTTTTTTATTTTCTTCCTCAGTTTATCTGTTTCTATTTATTTTTTACAGACTTCAAATTGATTCTTTGAGGTCTGTCCAGGTTTTATACCTGTATTCAGACAGGGTTGTAAATAATTTGCTTTTTCTTACCTGGAATTAGAACCTCCTGGCAGTCTTTTTAAAAATATATGTTGTGAAAAACTAATTTAATATTCATGTGAAGATGCAGTGGATATCTAGGTAGCTAAAACTAACTTGGACAATAACTCAGTTAAAGGACTTAAATTATTTTATTTCAATATTCAGTATAAAGCTATGGGAATCAAGACAGTGTGGTATTAGGGTAAGAGTAGATCAACAAAGCAACGGAATAGAATACAATGGTGTCATTGCATAGCTTCCCAAGGGGAATGCTTCAAAAGTGAGCAATGAGGTATGTAGCACTTTTCCTAAGATGAGTTTGCAAACTTAATTGGCAGACCTTCATACACTTCCCAAATATCCCAGCAATTTAAGTCCCAGGTATCAAAAAAAGACTGGCATGTGAAAGGCAGCTTTATTCATAACAGCCCCAAATTGGAACAAACTCAAATGTCTATCAAGAGGTGACTGGATAAGCAACTGCAGTGTGTTCACACAGTGGAGTCTTTCAGCAGCACAGACGAGTGGATGGCTGACAAGTGTGATGACGGTGTGGAGAATCTCAGCCCCTGCACATCCTGGGGAGCCAGGCCACAGAAGCACACGCTCCTGTGTGTTCATACATGGGTGTCAAACTCTAGGAAGGACTGACTTAGTATATAGTGACAAACAGCAGACCAGTGGTTGGCTGGGGACAAGGGTTAGTCACTGAGAAGGGACACAGGGGACTTCTTGGAGTAATGGGAAATTTCAATATCTCGATCTTGTTGGTGGCAGCAGGACTACATGAATTTGTCAATTTATCGATCAGTAAGAAAATGAGCACATTTTGTGTAAACTATACTTCAAAATTGATACTTAATCAATGCTCAAAATATTCATTGAACAAATACCAAATGTTAGGCACTGGTTGAGTGAGAACAATGTACATACCAAGAGGAGCTGAGGAAGTCTTCCTGTTTCCAGCTAAAATAGAGAGGAGGATGAATCAAGGCAGGTAAGAATTTAGGTAGAGCAGCAGGTCTGAGGCATGTGTAGGTAAAAGAAAAAAGAGGGGGGCAGGGAGAGGGAGGGACAGGGACCGAGGTCCTGACTTGGGCCTCAGTGCTGCAGTGTCTCCGAATTTGCCCATTAGTCTGCTGGCGGTTTTGTTACCTCTCCTGATTCAATAACATATTCCATTAGCAGTGACAGACTGTACTGGGGTTTAATTCTTTGGTCCAGGGTGATACTCTGCCATGTACACAGCATGTGGGAAGGGACATTTGGGATCAGCACCCAGTGCTATTGGCAGCTTTATTTCTGCAATTTGAGCCACCTGCTTCTGTGGGCTGTACAGGTCACCTATAACCTAGGCCACCTGGGTTTCTTACCTCCTTCCATTTTCCCCTATATTCATAGATGATTAGTGATTGCCACAATTTGGGAGCAATGAGTTCAGTCTTACTTCTCTTGTCAGGCTGTCTGCCAAGTGAGTGGTAAAAAAAATGACATTTATTATGGCTTTCTCAGGATCAGTCTCTGCCTTAGGACTGAGTGCAGGATGACAATTTTGTACTTGTTTGCTAGGTGATGTAAATCCTTGGGTGAAATCACTGCTGGATGCTGGGGATGCTGTGCAGTTTGGGTAGGACTCTGTAATTAAACACACCCGATGCCCCAATGCATGGCAAACATCGTGCCCCAAATTGTCTTCTTAGAACACAAATGCTCTCTCAGTATGTTTCCTCTGTGTGACACTAATGACTGTAGACTATTAAAGGCCATCAGCTTTTCCTTGAAGGTTTTCTGATGATACTGGGTGGAAAAGTTTTCATTCCTTACTTTGGATAAAGCCCACAGAAGCCTGGGATGATATCATACGGTGATGGACGTATGACTTCTTTAATCAAACTATTAGTTAGTGAACTCATTTAGTATCACCGGCAACCTTAACTAGTGAAACTAAGGGATCTTTGTTCAGAGCTGTGGTGCAATTAAGTCCTCTGGCTTATTCAACTCCTGTCGGGACCCTCTGGACCTCAGATCCAGTCCCGTGTGGGGGGTCACACAGGGTCCCTATGTGTTTACAAGTTGATTGGGAATACCAAATGCAGATAAACAGTCAAATATACACTTTGTCATGTACAGGGAAGGGAATGAACATTGAATTCCACAAGTCAGAGTCGTGCTTGGTTTACACATTTACACCATCATCTCAAAAGCATTCTGGCATACAGAGGTGGGAGCTGTGTCCACAGGGACAATGCCCTCCTAGGGAGCCACGCTGCATACCAGAACCTCCAAACTCATTCTTTTTCCACTGTGTCAAGGCAGCAGGAAAGAATGTTAATAAATTAATAGGTAAGTCTCAATTTATGTTTACTATGATCATAAACACCTAAGTTTGAAAGGAAAACACATTTAAAGGCAAAGGCCCTTTCCATTTAGTATTTCTTATACTGATGGAAATTCTACCATCTCAGGGCGATCAGAGACCATGCTGTGTTTCTAGAGCAATTCAGCCAAAGCCCTCAGCAATATTTTCTCTGTTGTCAGTTCTGGTCATGCACATCAACATGAAGACCCAGGATTCAGGTTATTTCCTAACTAGATTAAATGCCCAGGGGAGAAGCCTCTGGCTTACTGAGAAATCAAGGTCTGCCTCATATGCACCTGAGTCTCCTCACACTGCAGGCTGCTGCCTGGCCCTGTGCCTCTCAGGAGCTCAGGACCTCAGGCCGCTCTCTTGCTGCCCTCTGCCTGGTTCTCTGCATTGCCCACCTGCTCTCTCCAAGGGGAGGTCAGACATCCCTGAACACTAAGTGCTGGGGTCCATGTTTACATATTTCGATTCCTAGCAAGTTAGGCCATTTTCCATTTATGTTGTAAGTGGGGGGAGGAACAAAGGCAAATCAGTTTTATGTCTTTTGCACTTCAGCCAAGGAACCTCTTTTAGCCCTTCTCAGAGGTCTGATAGACTGATTTCGTCAGCTATCTGGAAATGTCTTTACTTCAATTTCAATTTTGAAGTGCCTTTCTGGCACTTTCAGGATACAGTTCCATCATCATCTCAGTTCTATTGTCACTGGTGAGATATCAGCTGTCACCCTTTTTTCCGCTCCTCCCACCACCGCACATATCTGATGTGCCCTTTACTCTCTGACTGCTCTCTGGATTTTTCTTCAGCTTTAATTTTCGGCAGTGTGGCTCTTCCACGCACATTTGTACTTACCCAGCTCATGCTTTACTGAGCTTCTTGGATCTTGTGGGCTGATACACATTTCTTTTCATATTCTCTCTCCTTGCACCCCGTACTGTCCCGTGGAGCGCAGAGTTCCCGTTCTCCTCCTCACTGCATTCATCTGGATGACTGTAACTCAGTCTGCCTGCTGCCTGGTCTTCAGGTTCTCTGTTACTTCTGCTATATCTAATCTGCTGTTAAACCTATTGAGTGGGTTCTTCATTTGTGGTATTGCATTTTTCATCTCTTGCATTTCTGTAAGTCCTTTCTTATATTTTTATATCTCTGCTTGAATTCCCCATGTATTGTCACATAGCACTACCTTTCTTTCGGACCGTCAACATATTTGTCATAGTTTTAAGGCTATGATTCCAACATCTTGGCCATCCTTGCCTGCTTTTATTGAATTTTATCTCTTGTTGATGGGTTACATTTTCTTGTTTTTTGGCATGTCTCCTAAATTTATATGTCATATTATGTATGCATGAATAGCAAGTAGAAACTGAAGTAAATAATATTTGCCCCCAGAAAAGAGTGCTCCCCTTTTCTGCCAGTGTGTGACTGCAGATGCCACAGTCCATCTAATGGTGGTCAGGCTGGGGTGGGCTTCCTGCAGCTCTAGTTGGCTTCATCCCCATGGGCCTCACATATGTTGAGGGTGTGGCCAGGACTGAGCTGTCAGCAGGACTTAGGATCTTAGCCCCGGCAAGACTTCCAACCCACATGGTGCACTTGGAACCACAGACCCTTCTCTGCCTTACAGACTGCACTCAGCTTTTGGGTGTTCCCTGCTTTCCAGTCCTGCCTCTTTCTATGCCCAAGAGACCTTTCACCCTGCTCTGTGGTCTCTAGCCTTCCCTGGGCCACCACAAGCCATTTGGTGAAGGCCTCAAGTCCCTTGGAGGGATATCTCTCAGCTATCTGATGCTGCATCACTGAAGGCCCAGGGTGGGGGTGGAAGGTGGGCTCCTGGTCAACACACACACTGTCCCAGGGAGTCTTCTGTGAGTGGCTGGTCTCTCTTTCTCCCCATTCCTGATGGGTTCCTCCACCTTCCGGCATTTCACTTGGAAGAAAGTAGCTGTGGGGTCTCTTCTCTTTGGAAGGTATATTATCTTAGGTTTGTTTTTTTGTTTGCATTCTCAGCTCCCTGGTGAGTTACAAACAAAGAAGTCATTTTAAAGCTTAAGCAGATGTTCTTGTGTTAGGGTAAGATCCGTGATTTCTTGTGATTTCATTCAACAATTATTTATTTGCCAAAAATATCTTGTTGCACATAAAAATTGCTCCTTACATCGCACTGGCCTTGGTAGGAAAGTCTTAGCCCTTCGGTTTGCTGCCTGCACATCCACAGCAGCTCACCTTGCTTCTTGGAGTCCTGTCTCCCTTCTGAAGAAGGCAGGTAAGAGCATTTCTAACAAGAGTAAGTATTGGGCTCCCAGCTCTCCCTTGGGGTTGCTCTGCCAGTGGGCAGGGAGCATCCCAGGTGAGCTGGACAGGGCCCCTCTCCTACCCTCCCTGGATGAGGCACACAGAACCTGCATTTTCTTATCCTGGTAAATAAAAGAATGGATCAGGCTAATGAACATATATGGCAAAATACTGGGCAAATTCCTATTAGAATCAACAACAACAACAGGCACTGTTTTCAGAGCTCTGTGCTGGGCACTGTTGATTTGGTCTCATTTCCCCTCACCACACCCTCTGAGGAAGGTACTGTGTTTGTCAACTCCAGGAAACACAGGAAGCACACTCAGATTTGTAAAACCCACTCAAGGCTCAGAGGTCGTAAGCAGTGGAACTGGGATGTGAACCCAGGCGGTCTGTCTGCTGAGCCCACATTGCTCAAGGATTCCCTACCTTAGCTCTGGTTTCAAGGACAGGAAGTGCCACTGCTGGAAAGAATGGGAGGGGTAGAGAGGACAGGAAGAGGGTCCCAGGTGGCATTCTGCTGACCAGGGGGCCATGCCAACTGGGACTGCCAAAAGGGGTGTCAGGGGTGCCATACGGGGCAGAGCCCCAGAGATTGCAGCAGCCAGTCTGGCCTGTGGGAGGGGCAGGGTCTGGAGGGGTGGGAGACTGCTCTTTGCAGGTCCTTGTCCTTTGGCTGGTCCCTTCTTTTGTCACAACTACTGCTAAGATCATGAAGAAAAGGCCTTGGGGAAGCAATGGGAATAAGCACCAGGAGGGAGTGGCTGGCACTGGGCCCTGAAGGGAGCAGGTGTTGAGGCCCTTCCTGAGGGCAGGCAGGTCTGGGCCTCGCTGGGCCCAGTGAGGGCAGCCTCTTTCCTCTCTATCCCTTTTTCCTCCATCCCTTTGCCAGCAAGGGACTAATCCAGCAGGCGGTGTCTCCTTTAACCCAAGACAGACCTGCAAGGCAGACAGCTCATTCCCATTGAAGTTCGGGGAGATAGAGGGCTTGCCCAGGGTCACACTGCCCGAGTGGCAGAGCAGAACCAAGCCCTGGGGAGCGTGGCCCAGGGCCCAGGCTTCTTATCCTGTAAGGCAGGCCTGTGTGGCCTAAAGCTGGGCTTTGTGTCTTTAATTTATTTTCAGATTTTTCTTCCTTTCCTTTCCCTTCCTTCATCTCACTTTGTCACCCTCGGTAGAGTACCATAGCGTCACAGTTCACAGCAACTTGAAACTCTTGGGCTCAAGAGATTCTCTTGCCTCAGCCTTCCAAGTAGCTGGGACTACAGGCACCCACCACAACACCCAGCTGTGCTTTTAGAGACACGATCTTGCTCTGGCTCAGGCTGGTTTCGAACTCCTGAGGTCAAGTGATCCACCCACCTCAGCCTCCCAGAGTGCTAGGATTATAGATGTGAGCCACTGCCTGGCCCTTATTTATTTCTATTTTTACTTTTTCTTTTTCAGAGACAGGGTCTTGCTCTGTCACTCAGGCTGGAGTGCAGTGGTGCTATCATGGCTTACTGCAGCCTTGAACTCTTGGGCTCAAGTTATCCTCTTGCCTCAGCCTCCTGTTCATCTGGGACTGCAGGTGTGAGCAACTGCTCTCAGCTTGTTTTAAAATCTTTATGTGGAGCCTTTGGCCTCTGACCAGAACCAGGCAAGGAAGACCTGCTCCCAGGGGAAAGCCAGGCTTTGCCCAGGGGTGGGGGCAAGAAGCCTGGGAGAAAGGGTGAGGATGCTGGTGTGAAGCTGCCCTTCAGGGCAGGGGGTCCTGATGTGTAGCCAAAGGTGCAGGAAGGGAGCATGGAACAATGAGGGGTTAAGCAGAGTGATAGGGGTTGATGTGGGTGGGGCTCATGTGCAAATAGCCCAGAGTCTGGGGTTTCAGTCCGGGAGTGGGCTTAGAGCAGGGAGCTGTCCTGGTGGTGGGCAGCCAGCAGGCCTAGAGCCAGGGCCTCAGGACTACAGGGGAGGGGACTTGTGGTTTTGCCCCCCCAGGGACATTGGCAATGTCTGAGACATGTGGGCCATGGGAGGTGCCCTGGCCCCTGGGTGGTGGAGGCAGGGCTACTGAACCCTCTGCCAGCACAGGGCAGGGAATCATCAGGCCCAGCATTCAACAGCACTGTAGGCACAGCGACTCCACTCCCTTGGCCTCCTCCTGGCCCTCTCTTTCCCAAATCACCAGAATCTAGGCTACAGCTCCCAGCAGCAACCCCCGCTGCCCCAGATCACCATACTGGACTCAACACTTTGAGACCAAATCACCTGCTTGAATCTGAATCTCTGTCAGGACCTCCCCTTGCCCCAACTGAGGATCACCCTAGATATTTCCTTTGCCTTTGTTCAAATCCAGCCTCCTCAGTTCTGCTTCCTAAGTCCCCTGGTCATGTCCTGTCCCAACCGTCTATCCTTCTGGTGTCCATAAATCTGACTGTGACACTCTCCTGCCTAAAATCTTTTAAAGACACCCTGCTGCTCCAGGAGTGCCTGAGAATTGCAAACACTCACTCCCTGTGTGCAGCAGCCTCTGAGGACTTTGACAGAGTTGTTTCATTCTCCCCACAACTATCACTGCCACCGTTTTACAATGAGGAAACTGAGGTACAGTAAATAGCACATCCAGGTCGCACACACTGAGCCAGTACTCTCTGATGCCACAGACCAAAGGCCCTGTGTGGCCCAAATCTCTGCCTGGATGGGGGGGGCTGCTTGCCTTCCAACTGCCTGGCCCCCTGCTCCCAGCCACATGCCCCACTGGCCAGCTCCTCGCTCCCTGCCCCTCACCTATTCAATGTCTGCTCACCCCTACCCCTACGTTCCCCCTCATCCCCAATAACTCTCTTTCTGGTTATTTAGTTCCAATGTGTCTCCCCATGGAGGGCTTCTTGGCCTTCTCAGGAGCAAGATGTGGGTCTAATGTTGCTCGTCTCCATACCCCCAGCCCCTCATATAGCACCTGGAGCCTAGTTGGGCAGACGTGTGTTGGAAAGAAGCTTAGTCAATCATGCAGAGGGAACGTCTTCCCAGGAGAAAACCCAGGAAGGGTGACACTGCCCACTGGGCCAGGAATTGCATTAGTGTGCAGTGAGCACAGCCCTGCTGGTGGTCACCTCCCCAGGCTAGAGACATCAGTGCTCAAGGATAATTAGCAAAAAGCAGACACAGTCCTGTCTCAGTGGTCAGGAAGAAAGCCAGGCAGCAGCATCCCCACCGTGGACCGTGAAAAGAGAGGTGGAAAGAAATGCACCCCTCCGATGCCTCCCCTCCTTCTCCCATTCCCCCCTCTGCCATTTCTTATCCCCTTCTGTCCTATTCCTTTTTTCTCTCCACAAGGAGCAGCCCAGGGCCAACAGGGCCTTTCCATGGAGCCCTCACTCTTGTCTGCCCAGCCCCGTGCTGCTGGTTTCCTCAGGGTGGTGGATTAGTTGTTTTAATTGAAAATTTTCTGTATTGTCCAAAAATTCCAGGTGGGTCTGTGCAGCTTTAACAATCCTGGTGGGCAGTGTCCTGTCCAGCTGTGGTGTGCTGCCACCTGGTGCATGGACGTGCTGTGACCTCTGGACGCCTCCCTCTTCTTTAGACACCTGCACGTGGGCTGCCTGTGCGATGCAAAATTTTTATCCAAGCTGATATCTTTGAAGCAAATAAAAATTTTAATAACTTCATTGAGGTATAATTTAAAATTCACTTTGTTTTCAGTATACAATTCAATAATTTTTAAATGAATTGACAGAGTTGTGCTACCATCACTGCAATCAGAATATTAACTTTTCCATCACCCCACAAAGCCCCCATGCCCAGTGGTAGTCAGTCCCTGTGCCCACTTCAGCCCCAGGAGACCAATCATCTACTTTCCATCTATAAAGGTTTGCCTATTCTGGACATTTCCTATAACTAGAATCACACAATATGTAGTTTTTATACATCTGGCTTCTTTTGCTTAGTGTTGTAACGTTTTCAAGGTTCATTCACACGATAGCACGTTCCGTTCCTTTCTAAGCCTGAATAGTATGTCCCAGTGTGCAGCATTTAACAGCATAGGTCGTTTATCCATCCATCAGGGGCTGGACACTGAGTTGTTTCCACTTTGGGGCTGTTATTAACAAAGCTACTATGAACATTTGTGTAAAAGTCTTAGTGTTTTCATTACTTTCTCTTGCGAGAAACGAGGAATTACAATTGCTAGATTGTATGGTTAGTTTATGCTGAACTTTTTAAGAGGCTGCCAGGCCATTTTCCCAAGTAGCTGCACCATTTTATGTCTCCACTGGCAACATCTGAAATTTGCAGTTTTTTCACATATTCTCCAACCATCCTTTGTGATAGGCGTCTAGTGGACGGAAAGTGCTTCTCATTAAGGCTCTGATTTTCATTCCCCTAATGACCAACAATATTGAGGGGGTTTTTGTTACACTTTCTTTGGTGAAATGCCTATTTACCAAAGAATATGTCTTTTGTCCATGTTTTAACTAGGTTTTTCTTTCCTTACTATTGGGTTACAGGGTTCTTTATATTATTTGGATACAAATTCTTTAACATATGTAGGACTTGAAAATATTTCCTCCAAGTTTGTGGCTTGCCTTTTCATTTTCATCATGATGTCTTTGGAAGCACAAAAAACTATAATTTGGGTGTGGCGCCTGTGGCTCAAAGAGTAGGGCGCCGGCCCCATATACCAGAGGTGGCGAGTTCAAGCCCAGCTCTGGCCTAAAAAAAACTGCAAAAAAAAAATTATAATTTTGATGACATCTAACCTGTCCATTTCTTCTCATGGTTTGTGATTTTGATATCTGGTTTAAGAACTATGCTTAAATCCAAAATCTTGAAGTTTTTCTTCAGGTTGTTATTCCAAAAGTTTTATACTTTTAGCCCTTATATTTAAGTTTATGGGCCATTTTGGGTAATTTTTGTGTACAATATGAGGTAATTATTTAAATTATTATTATTATTTTTTTGCCTGTGGATATCCAATTGTCCCAGTACCACCCCTTGAAAGACGACCCTTTCTCCACTGAATTGCATGACACCTTTGTCAAAACTCAATTGGTCATACATTTAAGCCCAGAAGGATTATTAATTCTGTTCCATTAGCCTATTCTTATGCCCATTGCACGCTGTCCTGATGATTCTGATTCTGATAGGGATTGCACTGAATATAAGGAATAACTTTGCAGAGTATTTCCATCTTAACAATAGAATTTTAGTATCTGTGAACATGGAGTATCTCTCCACTTATTTAGAACTTCTTTAATTTCTCTCAGCAAGATAGTGTTCAGGTACAAGTCTTATACATTTTCTGTTAAATTTAGTCCCAAATATTTTATTCTATTTGATGCTATTAAGAATGAAATTATTTTCTGAGTCTCATTTTTAGATTGTCCGTTGCTAGTAGACAGAAGTTCTCTTGGCTTTTGTATACTGACCTTATGTCCTGAAACCTTACTGACTTATCTAATTAGTTCTGGTAGTTTTTCTAATAAATTCTTTTTTTTTTTCTTTTTTTTTTTGAGACAGAGTCTCACTTTGTTGCCCTCAGAAGAGTGCCGTGGCATCACAGCTCATAGCTACCTCCAGCTCTTGAGCTGAGGCTATTCTCTTGCCTCAGCCTCCCGAGTAGCTGGGACGACAGGCGTCCACCACAACTCCCAGCTATTTTTTTTGTTGCAGTTTGGCTGGGGCCGGGTTTGAACCCGCCACCCTCGGTATATGGGACTGGCGCCCTACTCACTGAGCCCTCTAATAAATTGTTTAGAACACCCTCAAACAGGATTGCATTGTCTCTGTATTTGGTTTTACTTCTTCCTTCCCAGTCTGGGTTCTCTTCTTCCTGATTGCCCTGGCTAGAACCTGCTGGAACATGTCACAGCAGACATCTCTGCCATTTTTCCATTCTTAGGGGAAGTAGTCAGTCTTCACCATGAAATATTTCGTCTGCAGTAATATTCCACAGATGCACTTTGTTCACTTGAGAAAGCTCCTTTCTGTTCCTAGTTTGCTGAGAATTTTTATCCTTAAAGTGTGTTGAATTTTGTCAAACGCTATTCTGATTCTATTAGATGATCATGTAGGTTTTTCATGACCAAGAAAACAGATATGTACATTTAGTTAGGTACCTGTCTTTATTCTTTTAATGGTTATGAATCATTTAATTTCAGAGATAGAAGAAAGCTTAAAATTCCTTAAGCAGTGCATTTTCCAAACTTCTGTCCCTCGTGATTTTTGCCAGTTGCTCTCCACCTATCTTCTTTACTTAAGTAATGTCTTTATAAATCAACTCACAGTTTTAGTACTTGAATACACGTATTTAAAAGGCAACTTCATATTACTATCATAAATGGAAACCAGTCTTGTTTGCCTTCAACAGAAAGTAATCGTAATAATGTCGGCACTGAATAAAAGTTACTATAACATAAAAATAAAACGGGTATCTGGGTTAAGAAGGTTGTTTGAAAAGAAATAATAGTAATAGCCTTACCAAAAGTCTTCAGCTGAAGATGGGAGAGTGGCAGATGGCAGCCGCTACTTCGGGAAGCCAGAGCACAGACTGCTGAATGGGAACTGACTTGGAGGCTGAGAGAGGAGGCTGGGCATGGCCAGAGCTGTGGCCAGAGCCAAGACACCACTCCAGCCTCAAAGCTTCTGGCCTTGGGCCTAGGTCTGGGCATGAAGGGGAATTGGGAAGGCTGTGGAGAAGCCGGCGTTCCTCACCATTGGTCCCCTACCTGCTGTTCTCCCCACCACAGAAGTGTACTTTCTGGAGAACGTAGTATAGGACATTTTTGCACAGGGGGCTTCAGCCCTTGGGAGGGATGAGGGATGAATACAGATCTACCTGGGGAAGCTGACACCATAAGCCCGGCCTGTACCCTATGGCTGGGAGCCTGGGAAGCTCTTTCAGGGAGCGGAGCTCCTGGGGGGCAAAGGCCTAGAGAACCGAGTCTGGGGCTGGACAAGGGTAAGGCAAAGCAGACTATAAGAGGGGATGGTGTTTGCCAGCATAAAAATGCAAGTACCAACACCGATTTAGCCAGGAGCTCTCCTGGGCCTGCTTTGGGAGACGAGAGAGGAAAGTGCAGGTTCCAGTGCAGGAGCTGAGCGCTGATCTCCCACAGAAGACTCCTAGGAGGGAGTCCGAGGCAGCAGGGTACCCAGATGACTCAGCTGCACCGCCCGGAAACACCAGCAGAAACTGGCTAAAACACATGAAAGGCACTGCCTCTGAGGAAGGGACTGGTGGAAGGGAAGAGCTATTCAGAGCACTGTGGCGTTTTGTGTGAGTCCACGGGCTGCTAGTGAGAGCCTCAGCCTGCAGGACAAGTCTGCCACCATCTCCTCAGACAGCTGTCAGGATCTTAGGCCTTGGTGGAGGATGGTCCTTCCAGGTGCTGCCCCTCCTTCCAGGAGGCTGGTGCACATGTGTGGGTGACCCCCTCTGCCCCAGTGGCTGTCCCTCCAGTCTCCTCTAGGCCACATGCGTACGCTGCTGGGCTCTGTGGCTGCTCTCCTGCCCTCTGGTTGCCACTCTGGGCAGGCTGGGCTCCTCTGCCTCCCCACTCATACTGCCACCCACTGGGTGGTAAGGCAATGCTCCAGCTCCCCTTCTCCCCTGGCTGAGCTGTCTTCTCTCAGCTGGCTAAGGAGAGCACTGCAGGACGTGACCACCGCAGGCTCTCAGTGGCCATGGGGTGACAGTAGGGTTGGGCAGTGGGAGGGCAGAAGCAGAACAGGCTCAGAGCCCAGGTCAGCCTTGCTGGAGGGTACAGACAGGAGGATACCCCACCAGCAGGGCGTGATCCCAACCAGCCTGGCCACAGGACCCAGGGCTAGTGAGGCAGCCTTCAGGCCACAGGGGAAGCAAAGGCATGCCCTGGCACCCAGGTGCTGTTCAGGGCTCAGGACAAACTGCTGGACAGGGGGCACTGACCTCTGGCCCTCTGTCCATGGTCTTCTGGGAAACTGCAGAGCAACCCACTGAGGATGGATCCCTGGTCGTGTCAGAGCAGCTCCCTGCCAGCTGTTATGAAGCCATTCTCCCCTTTTGAGGGGAGGAGAGTCTCACCACTGAGCTCTGGCTGGACACACAATGCCAGCAAGAGACCCACAGGTCCAACACTCCTTGAAGCCCATGTGGCCATGTGACTAGTTTGGGCTGATGGGATCTGAGGTTGCAACTTCCACTTTAAGTCTTTAAAGGTGAAGTTGCTTGTCCATTTATTCTCCTTCCACAATCCACAAGCTGCAGCACAGGTGTGGGAGGACCTCCAGGAGAGCTGAACGAGGAGGTCTCTGAGTGACCTCATTGGGCACAGTCCTACCAGCTTGGGCCACTAGTCTTTAGGAGAGGGAGATGAAAGCTTCTGTGGCATGACAGCCACTGCATTAGGGGCAGCTTTTTTTTTTTTTTATTGTTGGGGATTCATTGAGGTTACAAGAAACCATGTTACACTGATTGCATTTGTTGGGTAAAGTCCCTCTTACAATTGTGTTTTGCCCCCAAAAGGTGTGGCACACACCAAGACCCCGCCCCCCTCTCTCCTTCCCTCTCTCTGCTCTTCCTTTCCTCATGCATTAGGGGCATCTTTGTTACAGCAGCTGAGGGTAGACTAACATGGTATCTTAGTGGACTAGCATGAAGGACTCCAGCTCAGCCTCCCGTGTCTTGAAGGCTGCTGCACCATCATGTAGTCCGGTTTCTTCCTGCCACATCTTGGACACAGATGTGCGTGTATGCCCGGGGGCTCTGTTTTCTTGTAACTTCTCAGACCACCAGCAGCATACCAAGGACAGCCTAGCCAAGCACAAAGATGGGCCAGCTGTCTGAGCTGGAAAAAATGAGCCTGGGCGTGTCCCAGCCCCCATGACGGGAAGGACAGGATTGTGCTCTCCTGCGTGGCTGGCTGTCTCCACAGCTGGCCAGGCTCTCATCCCTCATCCATGTGCTCCAGCTTCTTTTCATACAAAAAGAGCAGGATGGCCAAGATCACCTCTGCAAGAAGGAGATTCCAGAGCCCAAAATGCAGCATCCACAGAACCAAAAGAGCAAGCTGAAGAAAAACAGAACATACTTCAGCAGTTTCAAGTTACTCATGCCCACTCTGGGATAATCTTGCCCATTACCAGTCCTTCAGGCAGAATTTTGTGATTATCCTTGTGGCAGGTGAGACAAGGGTGGTAACACGGGTGTCCAGGGCTATTTGTGTTTGAGACAGTGTCTTTCTCTGTCACCTAGGTTGGAGTGCAGTGGCCCAATCATTGCTCATTGCATCCTCGAACCCCTAGGCTCAAGTGATCCTCCCACTTCAGCCTCCCATAGTTCTGAGATACAGATGTAATACTCAAGTCTCATTTGACTTCTGCAATTATAAGAGGTGCTCATGTGACTTATATCTTCTTTTGTTATCAGTATATATTGAATATTATAATTTTAATACAATATTTTCCTTCTCAAAATGGGTATACATTTTTGGAACTCTCATTATTCTTTCCTTGAATGGCCTGGTAACTCCAGTAAAAAGTCAATTGACGGCTCGGCGCCTGTGGCTCAACGGGCTAAGGTGCCAGCCACGTACACCTGAGCTGGTGGGCTCGAATCCAGCCCAGGCCCACCAAACAATGACGGCTGCAACCAAAAAATGGCCAGGCATTGTGGCGGGCGCCTGTAGTCCCAGCGACTTGGAAGGCGAAGGCAATAGACTCGCTTGAGCCCAGGAATTGGAGGTTGCTGTGAGCTCTGATGCCACAGCACTCCATCCAGGGTGACAGCTTGAGGCTCTGTCTCAAAAAAAAAAAAAAAAAAGTCAATTGACTAGAGATTTATGGGTCATTTCTGGACTCTCAATTCTACCCCATTGATATATGTCTATCCTTATGCCAGTACCACAGTGATTTAATTACTACAGCTTTGTAGCAAGTTTGAAATCAGAAAGTGTGAGTCCTCCAACTTTGCTTTATTTTTTCAAAAAAATTTTTTGGCTATTCAGGGTCCTTTGCAGTTTTATATGAATTTTAGGATCAGCTCTTCCATATCTTCACAAATCCAATGGGATTTTGCTAGGTATTACATGGAGTCTATTTTGATAGAGGTTACATCAAACCTGTAGAATACTTTTTGTGGTATTTGCATCCTAATAGCAAATCTTACAATCCATAAACACAGATTGTCTTTCCATTTACTTAGGTATTCTTAATTTTTTTTTTTTTCAGAATAGATGAGGAGACAAATTGCAATGAAATTTTAGAAAGAAAAGCAAATAGATGAGTGGTAAATAATCCAGCAGATTAAAAAAAGTTTCTACTCTCTTTTTCTCGCTCTCCTCTCCCCCACCTCTTTCCCCCTCTCTTTCTCTCTCTCTCCTCTCTCGTTCTCTCCTCTCTCCCCTTCCCCCCCTTTTCCCTCTCTTTCTCTTTCTCTCTCTCCCTCTTTCCCTCCTCCTTAATGCTGCTCTGCAGCATCCCCCACCAATAAAGACCTTTCATACAAAAAAAAAAGTATTTCTAAGCAGGTATGGTGAAAGTCAAGAAATCAATCTCACTTTACATCAAAGTAATGAAAATTCAGTAATTTCCAGCACCATGTGCCTCTGGAGGAGTGAGCAGGTGGGAATGTGGGAGACTGGCTGAGACAAAGTGGACTGTCGGGAAGTCCACATAAGAGACAATGAGATTCCACCTTCCATCATTTGGCAGAGTACTAACTGCCCATGGGAAACAGTCTGGAATGTTATTTTCTGGTCAGGGTTAAAACCAAAGGTCTCTTGACTAGGGGCACTTGGCGTAGATGGCAACACGGGTGCTGCACCAGCACAATGTTTAAATGAACAGGTACTTACTGATCCCTCAGACCTCTTTTCTCTCTCACTTCCCAGAGCTCTGGCAACCAGCTCTTCACCCTTGCTATGGCCAGAGATTGGTACAGTCTTATTTCTCAGGGGACTCTAAGAAGCCCCTAAGGAAAAACCTAAAGATACTAAGTAGGGGTTCCCAAATAAACTTGCCCAATTAGATAATTTGAAAATAAACTCAAATTCAATAAACCCTAAACACATACCCAGAGCTTTCAGATAACGTTTCTCTTTTTAATTTTCAAAAATTGAGACATAATTTACTTACAATAAAATTCAGTTTTTAGGTGTACAGTTCTATGAATCCAGACAAATACAATTGTAAGAGTACTATTAAAACCAAAATAAAAAAACAGTTCCATCTCCCCCAAATCCAGACATCTTTTTATTGCCTAACATTTAATGTAAGTAGACAATAAAAATTTATCAGACTTGAAAGAAACAGGGACCATGCAGATATCTTCAGACAAAGAAGACTTTAAGTCAAATAGGTCACCAAAGGCTTGGCGCCTGTGTCTTGGGAGGCGGAGGCAAGAGACTCACTTGAGCCCAGGAATTGGAGGTTGCTGTGAGCTGTGATGCCACAGCACTCTATCCAGGGTGACAGCTTGAGGCTCTGTCTCAAAAAAAAAACAAAAAAAACAAATAGATCACCAAAGACAAAGAAGAATATTTCATCATTAAATATTGATGAAAGGTCAATCCATCGAGAAGATATAGCTATCATAAACATATATGGACCTAACAACAAACCCCAAAATATATTTAGCAAAAACTATTAAAACCAAAGGAAGAAATAAGTAGTCCTACAATAATAGTTGTAGATTTTAATAACCAGCTTCCAATAATGGATATATCCAGATAGAAGATTAATAAAGAGAGCATTTGAATACCACTATAAAGCAATTAACCCTAACAGATATATACAGAAAAATTAAACCCAACAGTAGCAACATATACATTCTTTCCAAATGTACATGGACATTCTCCAGGGTATATTAGGTCACAAAACAGATCTAAAAATATTCAAATCATCCAAAGTATATTTTCTGAACCCAGTGGAATAACTAGAAATCATTGACAGAAGGAAAACTGGAAAATTCACAATATGTGACTATTAACACACTCTTAGAAAACCAACGGGTCAAAGAAGAGATTCACAATGGAACTTAGAAAATGCCTTGCGTTGACTTAAAATAAGAAACATAAAATACTAAATGTTATGGGATACAGAGAAAGTAGTGCTAAGAGGGATATCTATAGCTGTAAATGTCTACATTAAAAAAAGAAGATAATGGCTCGGCGCCTGTGGCTCAACGGGCTAAGGCACCAGCCACGTACACCTCAGCTGGTGGGTTCGAATCCAGCCCGGACCCGCCAAACAACGACAGCTGCAACCAAAAAATGGCCAGGCGTTGTGGCAGGCGCCTGTAGTCCCAGCTACTTGGGAGGCGGAGGCAGGAGACTCGCTTGAGCCCAGGAATTGGAGGTTACTGTGAGCTGTGATGCCACAGCACTCTATCCAGGGTGATAGCTTGAGGCTCTGTCTCAAAAAAAAAAAAAAAGAAAAGAAGATCCCAAATTAATAAGCTACACAATTTAAGGAAACAAAGACTAAATTTTAAGCTAGGCGAAGCAAGGAAATAATACAGATTAAAGACAAATAAAATAAAAAATATAAAAATGATAGATAAAATCAACAAAACCAAAAGATGTTTTTTGAAATGATCAACAAAACTGACAAAGCCTTAGCTAGATTGACAAAGGAAAAAAATGACTCAAATTATTAAAACAAGAAATGGAAAATGGCAACTATTACTACTGATTATACACAAATGAAAAGGATTATAAGAGAATACTTTGCTTTTTTGTTTTTTAGTGTTTGAGACAGAATCTCAGTTTGCTGCTCTGGGTAGAGTGCCATGTCTCATAGCAACCTCGAACTTGTGGGCTCAAGTGATTCTCTTGCCTCAGCCTCCCAAGTAGCTGGAACTACAGGCACCCACCAAAACACTGGGCTATTTTTTAAAGATGAGGTCTCCCTCTTTCTCAGGCTGGTCTCAAACTCCTGACCTCAGGCAATCGACCTATCTTCCAGAATGCTAGGATTATAGCTGTAATCCCCTGCCCCACCCTAAAAGAGTACTATGAATAATTTACATCAACAAATTGGGTAACCTAAATGAAATGAACAAATTCCTAGAAGCAAAATAACCTACCAAGTGAATCAGGAAGAAATAGAAAATGTTAATAGACCTGTAATTGATGAAGAGATTGAATCAGTAACAAAGAAAAGCCCCAGTCCAGAAGGCTTCACTGGAACATTCTATAAAACATTTAAAGATCTTACGTAAATCTTTTTCAAACTTTTCCTGAAAATTAAGGAGGTGAGACCATTTCCTAACTCATTCAATGGGCCCAGCATAGCACTAAGAGTGAAGCCAGATAAAGATAGTACAAGAAAAGAAAACTACAGGTCCACATCCTTAAAAATGTAGATGGAAATATCCTCAACAGAATATTAGCAAACTAAATCCATCATTATATTAGAAGTGTTATATACCATTACCAAGTAAAATTTAATCTTAGAATAAATTCATAGTGAGAAAATCAATCAATGCAATACACCACATTATTAGAATGAGGGATAAAACTATACCATCACTTCTATTGATTTGAGAAAAGAAGTTGACAAAATTAACAACCCTTTTGTTATAAAAACACTTAACTCCTCACCATAATATAATAAAACCTACATACAAACAACCCACACCAGCATTATCCTCTATAGTGAAAAAAGTTCTTTCTCCAAGATGAAGAAAAAGACGAGGGTGTGCACATTCCCCACTTCAATTTAACATAGTACTCAAAGTTCTGCCCAGAGCCATTGCAAGAAAAAGAAAATAGAAGGCATTTAAATCAGAAAGAAGTATGTAGAAAACTCTAAATAATCCACAAAAACCCTGCCAATATCAACGAATGAAAATTTGTGGAGTTCAATGGAGGTGGCTCAGGGAAGTGTGGCACAGGCAAAGGGCCATGCCACCTGGGGGGTGAGCTTCCCTGCCTTCTCACTCTTCACCCTGCAGTCTGGTTTCCATTCAAAGAAACAGCTCTGGGGAGACCAGACAGCCCCCAAGCAGTGTCACTTCCCAGTCCTTACCTCTCTAGGGTCATCTGCAGCACTGACACTGCTTATTGCTTTATGCTTCTTGAGATAAGGGCATCCCTGGCTTTGGTGACCCAACACACTTTGACTTCTCAGGTGCATTCTCCTTTACTTGACCAGCAAATAGTGGAGCACTCTAATGCCCAGCTGAGGTCTCTCATCTCCTTCCACCCTCTCCCATTCAGAGGATGGTCTTCAGATACCATTGATATACCCATGATGTAGCAATGAAACTGCTCTCCTAAGCCCAGATCTCACCCATATGAATCTCAGACCTAGATAGATAACTGCCTAAATGAGGGGACATCTCCATTTAGATGTCTCAAAGGCATCTCAAACTCAACCACCCCAAGACTAAGCCATGTCTAGCAGCATGCAAGAAACCAGGGATCATCTTTGCCCCTACCATCACCTGTTACTGATTGTGCAGAGCTTAGCTGTTAAGCAGCTCTCCAGTCCAGCCCTTTCCCTCTGTTCTCCATCACTACTTTGTGCCAAAGGTGCCACCATCTCTTGCTTGATGATTGCCTACGTTCGTCCTGTGGTCTACCTACTCCTGGCCCCATTCGCTGTGCTCTCCACACTGCCACCAGAGAAAGAGCTTCAAAGCGTGTACCTTGTTTTGCCATTTCTTTCCGTGTGCCCTCTGTTGACCTTCTCTGACAGCTTGGAAGGTATGGCTCACCCTAGCCTCACCTGACCCCATTGTCCTCTTGCCACAGAGGTCACTTCTCAGCTCTTGAGTGCTTGACAGTCAGGCTGGCAAGGAAGGGAAAGACGCACAACCCCAGTGCCCCACAGGTCCACCTCTTCTTGGATGCTGCCCTCAGCATCTGTGACATCATGCCAGTGCTGTGCAAAAGCCCTTGGAAAGTTCTTGTCTCCACTATCCTCAGCTCAGAGAAGATCATTGCCTGCCACATGGAAAGTCAGGTGGAGGTGATGTTCTCACCCAGCCCTCCCCACCACAGGTCCCACCTCTCATGGCCCCAGTCCTTGTAAGAACTCAGAGGGAGCCCAGTCTCCTAGGCAAACTCTCAAGGCCCTTGGCCCCAGCCAACTCTGATGGTGCCAGGTACACCCTTTCCTACTGTTCATTCCAAGCCATTATCTAAGAAGCTGGCACAATCCTCTCACCTGGAGAAGAGGCAGGGGAAAAAACCTAAATTTAGGCCTAAGGATTTGGACAGGCTGCCTGAGATCCAGGTTCCTGCACAGCCCTGGTTAGGTCACAGGAAACAGCCCATCACTCCCTTTCAGAATCTGGAGTCTCCCGGCAGGCTCTGACTGCTTGGCCAGGCCTCGCCCCACATCTGACTTGCTCTCTCCTTCTTGATTTGTTCCTGCTTTATCTATGGCAGAGTCTCTTCCCTGGGCTGGCTCACATAGAGCCCACTGAGAGCTGCTACACAGGCAAGAGTCCACAGTCCCCCCGAGGCTGCCTCAGGTCCAGAGGCGGAGCTGCTGCCTAAGGCCACAGCGAAGGACCCAGGGAATAGCTGTGCAGATAGCAGCATGTGGGCCCAGACTGGAAGGTGGAGAAGCAGCCTGCCCAAGCCCCAGACCCCACACTCCAGGAGCTCGAATCCTCAGCCTGACCATTCCTAAGCTGCTGTTGGGACTCAGGCTAAGGTCGGCCAGAAAAGCTTTGCTGCAGCCACAGTGAGTCTCTAGCTATTTCTGGGCTGTATCTTCTGCTTCCAGAATAGAATGGGGATTGGCCTGCTGTAAAGTGTGTAGGTGTGGGTACTTCTATCTGGGGCATGTGGAGCTAACAGCGCAGCTATCCTGGCCCAGATGCTGCTATCTGTACAGCTATGCCCTGGGTCAGGACTTTAGGCTGGATTCCGAGCCATATGGTCAGCAGCTATAGTGTCACTGTGACTTCAGGGGCTTATGACGTCACAATGAGCCTGTGGATCCTGCCTGGCCACAGCCTGGGGCTGGTGTTCCCATTGTGTGTGGCATCAGAGACCATGGCCAGCTCCAGCCCCTCTGGCGTCACGTAGGCCAGCTACCATGTCCTGCCTCTCTGAGGGTTCATTTGGACCCTCCTTTATGGCTGGGAGCTCCCGGCCCTGGACATCCCCATCTGACTGAGCCTACCCAGAGGGCACTGCAGCCAGGGCCCAACTAGCCTCGGGGGTCAGAGCAGCCCTGCCTGCCAGCATCTCCCCGGGTAGGAGCAGTTCCAGGTTGTTCCTAGCCAGAGTTGGGGCTGGCTGTCTGGGAGCACTGGTGGCCCACATGGCAGGGAGACACAGCCCCTGTCTGTTTGGAATGTGGCAGTTGTAGGTGGACCAGGCAGGCACTGTGCTGTCAGAGTGCTGCGTGGGCTCTGCAGAGGCCCCTGCCTGGGAACGCAGGTTCAGCTGGGTCAGTCTGCAGTCATTCTAGTGACTTAGGGGGTCAGGCAGATGGAGATAGGGTGGGCATGAGGGCGGCACCCCAGGGTTCCTATGGCTGTGCTGCCTCCCTGGTTGTGGACTCTCTGAGGCTGTGTGAGCAGGAGAAGAGACCCCACATTCTGATGCCACTGCTCACCCCCATTCACTGTGGGAATGCAGACAAAGCAATTAACCTTCTGGAGCTTCGTTTTCCTCACCTAAAGAATGGGGGCAGTGACAGTGCTGTCCCTCAGATAGAAGAGATGAATGAGGTATGCACAGAGCACATAGACATTTGGCAGGGCCCCAGGGCCCCCCACAGGGACTGCTCTGCAGCCACGAACTGGGGTCCTACTGTGGGGTCCCTCCCTGACCCCTCGGATGAGCTGAGGCCAGAGGGGAGTGACTCACCAGGAATGAAGGGCTGGCTGAGGTTGGGCTGGGCTGTGGGACGGTGTGCTTAGGCCCAGGGAAAGGAGCCCCGTGTCCTCAGAACAGTCGGGGGCTGGGACTGGGCCGTGGAGATTTCAGCCAGCGTCCAGCTAGAGCTTCACTTGCATCTAGGTCGGCAGGAAGGGGACAGGAAGGCCAGTCCCTCACACACACAAATTCATATGCACTTTCACAAAGAGAGACTCATGCACACTTACATACAGACTCACACACGCACACAGACTCACATACACACAGACACATAACACAGCCTCACACACAGACTCACAGACTCACATACAGAAACACACACAGATTTACACACAGACTCACATAGACTCATGCACACAGACTCACACACACACACAGATCCACTCACACACAGATGCACACTTACATTGACTCAGACTCATACAGAGGCGTTCACACACAGACACACACAGACTCACACAAACTAACACACTCATAGACTCACAAAGACTCACACAGACACACACAAAGACTCAGACTCACACACTCAGAGACACACAGCTTCACACAAAGACACACACACAGACACACACAGACCAACACACTCATACACACATACACACAGATTCACATAAACAGAGACACACACACAGACTCACACTCTCACACAGTCTTAGACTCAGACTCACACACACACATCCACAGACACGTGGATACAGACACGTGCTCACACACAGACTCACATATAGATACACTCATACAGAACCCCCGTACCCTCACACACAAACACACAAACTCACAGACTTATACTCACACATCTACAGATTAACGTGCAGAATTACAAACACATTTACTCTTACACATGCCCAAACATGGACACACACATTCTCACATGCTCACACACAGAGGTGAGCACAGACTGGCTGTTTTCCCTCATCTGGCTCAGTGGCAGACTGAGCTGTCCCTCCGTCCTCCTCTGTCTGGCCCAGGGGCCCTGCACTCCCTAGTCTAAGGCAGAGACTGCCCCCACGCCAGAATGCACTTCTCATCCCCTTTCCATTCCCAGAGCCAGTTCTGCCTAACAGCACATTGCATGACAAAGACCCGTTGACTTCTGAGGAGTAGCCACTGGGAAACACAGGCAAACATCCCCAAGGCTGGGATCCTGGGGTCCTCAGAAAGCCAGTGGACCTCAGGCAAGGCTTCTCAGTGTAAACTCTGATAATGTGTCATGGTGCCCAGTTGTCCCACAATGGGCTATAGGGGCTACTGCAAACCATGCGTTAGGCAGAGGGGTCCCTGTTCTGGCTGGGGTGACGCTACCTGCTCCAAGGGTAGACTGGCCCTGGGACCCTAGATGGGAGGCTGGACACTGGACACAGACCAAGACCAAGGCTTCTGGAAGTCTGTGAATGTGAGTCTGTGTGTGAGTCTGAGTGTGAGCAAGTGTAAGTGTGTGTGAGTGAGCAGGAGTGTGAGAGTTTGTGTGTGAATTTGAGCAAGTGCAAGTCTGTGTGTGAGAGAATGTGAGCATGAGTGAGAGTCTGTGAGTGTGAGAGTCTGTATTGTGTGCACTTGAGTCTGTGAGTGTGAGCATGAGTGAGAGCCTGGGTGTGAGTGTGAGTGAAAGTCTGTGTTATCAGTGTGAGTGTGAGAGCCTGCAAGTGTGAGTGTGACTCAGAGTCTGTGAGAGTCTGCAAGTGTGTAAGTGAGTCTGTGAGTGTGAGAATCTGCAACTGAGAGTCTGTGAGTCTGAGAGTGCAAGAGTGAGTGTGAATCTGTGAGTGTGAAAGTCTGCGAGTGTGTTTGTGTGAAAGTGACAGAGTCTGTGAGTGTGAGAGTCTGCAAGTGAGTGTGAGAGTCTGTATGAAAGTCTGCAAGTGTGTGAGTGAGTCTGTGAGTATGAGTGTGAGAATCTGTGACTGAGAGTCTGCAAGTGTGAGAATTTGTGAGTGTGAGTGTGATTGAGAGTCTGTGAGTCTGAGTGTGAGATTCTGTGTGTGAGTGTGAGAGTCTGCGAGTGTGAGGGAGAGTCTGTGTGTGAGTGTGTGAGCATCTGCAAGTGTGAGTGTGAGTGAGAGTGTGATTGAGAGTCCATGAGTGTGAGTCTGAGTGTGAGAGTGTAAGTGTTAGAGTCTGTGTGTGTTAGCATCTGAGTGTAAGAATGTGAGTGTGTGAGTCTGTGAGTGAGAGTTTGATTGTGTGAGTTGCAAGTGTGAGAGTCTGTGAAAGTGGGAGAGTGTAAGAGTCTGAGTGTGTTTGCAAGTGTGAGAGTCTGTGAGTATGAGTGTGTGATTGAGAGTCTGTGAGTGTGAGAGTCTATGAGTGTGAGTGTGAGAGTCTGTGTCTGCCAGTATGAGTGTGAGTCTGTGAGTGTGAGAGTCTGCAAGTGTGTGAGTGAGAGTCTGAAAGTGTTAGAATCTGCAACTGTGAGAGTCTGTTAGTGTGAGTGTGTATGTGAGTGTGAGAGTCTGTGAGTCTGTGAGTGTGAGTGTGTGAGAGTGTGATTGAGTCTGTGAGTGTGAGTGTGAGAGTCTGACTGCAAGTATGAGTGTGAGTGTGAGTCTGCAAGTGTGTGAGTGAGAGTCTGAGAGTGTGAGAATCTGCGACTGTGAGAGTCTGTTAGTGTGATTGTGCATGTGAGTCTGAGTCTGAGTGTGTGAGTCTGAGTGTGAGAGTGTGTGAGTGAGTCGGTGTGTCTGTGAGTGTGTGAGTCTGAGAGTGTGAGAATCAGTCACTGTGAAAGTCTATTAATATGAGTGTATGTGTGTAAGTCTGTGAGTGTGAGTCTGTGAGTGTGAAAGTGTGAGTGTGAGTGAGTCGTTGTGTCTGTGAGTGTGTGAGTCTGAGTGTGAGAATCTGTCACTGTGAGAGTCTATTGTGAGTGCGCGTGTGTGAGTCTGTGAGAGTGTGAGCGCAAGTAAGTCTGTGAGTGTGTCTGTGAGTGTGAATGTGATTGAGTCTGTGAGTGTGAAAGTCTGTGAGTGTGAATGTGAGAATCTGAGTGTGAGAGTCTGTTAGTGTGATCAAGAGTGTGTGAGTCTGTGAATGTGAGAGCAAGTGTGAGTGTGAGAGTCTGCATGTGAGTCTGTGAGTGTGAGAGTGCAAGTGTGAGTGTGAGGCTGTGTGAGTGAGAGTGTGATTGAGAGTGTGAGTCTGTGAGTGTGAGAGTCTGTGAGAGTGGAATTGAGTCTGTGAGTGTGAGAGTTTGCAATGTGAAAGTCTATGAGTGTGAGTATGAGAGTCTGTGTGAGTGTGAGTGTGAGAATCTGTGAAGGTGAGAGTCTGCAAGTGTGAGAGTGTGAGCGAGAGTGTGTGAGTCTGCGAGTGTGAGTGAGAGTGTGATTGAGAGGGTGTGAGTGGGAAAGTCTGTGAGCATGAAAGTCTATGAGTGTATGAGAGTCTGTATGTGAGTCTGTGTGAGTGTGATCGAGAGTGTGTGAGCCTGCAAGTGTGAGTCTTCGAGTGTGAGTGAGAGTGTGATTGAGAGTGTGTGAGTGTGAGAGTCTGTGTTGTGAGTGTGAATCTGTGTGTGAGGGGCAGTCAGAGAGATGAGATGGGGAGACCCTCACCTCAACTCACATGCTACCAAGTTCAAACACACGTGGCAATTGCTGGCAGCAGCCACCTGTCGGTCTGAGTTCTACAGAAGCAGGCCTGGGACAGGGGTGCAAGTGCAGACACGGAACTTGGGAGCTGCACCACTGAGAGGTGGTGGGACGTGAGCAGGAAGGGGAGATACTCCAAGGTGTGTCATCACCTGGAGCCAACTCAGCCCACTCCCAGGGGTCTCTGGGTGATGCACACAGCTCAGAGCTGCCTCCCAAGGGGTGAAGGAACTGGGGTATTTACTACCGCTCCCTGTCCTCTGTTGGTGAGGGGCTGCTTCTGAGAGTGCCAACTGTCTGGAACCTCTGCTCTGCCCTGTGCATCAGCCTAGTGTGTTTCTGCAGCCAGAGGGAGCGCTCAGGCAGACAGTCAAGCCCCAGTCTCCAGGAGCAGAAGTGAAGGCCAAGGGAAGCACATGGGTCCCTGACAGCATGTGCCATAGATCTTAGCCTCTGTTGGCTCTTGACAAGGGCTACCCAGCTCCCAGTGGGTGGGAAGGTGCGTCCAGAGGGAGCTCAAGGCTGAGCTCCTGGCTGAGGGACCTTCCAAAGAGCAATAGGTGGGATGGGGTAGGGGTGTGCTGGGGCCAGCAAGCCTGTGAGCTGTGCTGTCCTGATGGCACCCACCAGATATTAGGGAGGACATTCCTTGTGGCCACATTCCAGCCCCTGAAAAGGAAACCATGGGTGGCACTGCCCATTGAGAGGCTCCCAAGGGGTAATGTGGGGTCGGGGAGCCTTCAGAGACAAGGCAGGTGCTACCCTAGAGGGGCATGGCCATGGATCAAGAGGCAGGAGGTGCCTGGTAGGGGTTTTGTGGATTTGATGAGCCTGAGCAGTGGCCCTAGAGCGCCCACCACACTGGGGCCTGCAGCTGCGTTTTCCTGGCCCTACCCACAACGGCCCCCAAGTCTGCTGTGTCCCCTCTGTGCAGGCAGGCTAAGCGTCCCAGGCACTGGACTTCAGCACAAGGTCAGCTGAGAAACCCAACAACCAGGCAGCTACCCATCTGAGGTCATCATGACCAGAGGGCTGCCTTCCTGGGAAAAGACAGGAGCAGACCCAGTTCCCAGCAAAGGGTCCTGGTGAGCTCTGGCCTCTGAGCTCACGGCTGAGCAGCAGCAGATGCCCTCCAGGCCCAGAGGCCAGGGCTGTGCTGCCCAATATGGTAGGACACACAGAGCTGGCCATGCTGTTCATACAACTAAATAAAATTTAAGATATTCAGTCCCGCAGTCATGCTCAGCCAACAAGCAGGCATAGCTAGCAGCTAACTTCTCAGACAGCACAGACATAGAACATTTCCAGAACATTTCCATTGTCTCAGAAAGTTCTACTGGATGGTGCTGATACCAAGAGAAAGAGCCCCCACTCTGTTCCCACCTAGACTCGGGCAAAAGGACCCAGTTCCCATGGCCTGAGACCCACCCCGTGCCCCACCAGGAACCTATCCCCACCCTGCCTGGGCCTTCACCATCAGCTCAGGGGACCACATGTGAAGCAAGGCACTGGCAGGCAGGCAGCATTGTCACAGGTTTCCATGTCACATGTCCAGGGAAAAGCAGCCATTTAGAAGACTGTGAAAATACATCAGCGTAAGCATTTGGTGAGCAAGAGGCAGGCCATACAATGGCAATGAGACCCCAGTGGTCAGATCTGAACTTCAGTGGTCTCAATGCCACTCTAAGCAGATTTATATTTTAAGAATCCTGTATGCTACTAGGGGTCTGAAAATGGTACAGCCACTCTGGAAAATCTTCCAGCAGTTCCTTTTAAATCTAGAAATGGACTTACCACATGTTTTAGCAGTTGCACCCTGAGGTTTATATTCCAAGGAAATGAAGACTTATTTTCATGTAGAAACTTGGATATGGGTAATTCATAAAAGCTTTATTCATAATTGCCCCAAACTGCAAATTACCTAAGTGTCCTTCAATGGGTAGAGTTTAAACAGACCGAAACAACTCGGGATACCACTCAGTAGTAAAAAGGAACAAACTACTGAAAAAACACAGATGGATCTCAACAAAACCACGATGGGAAGCAGACAGTCTCAGAAGGACACAGTGCGTGATTCCATCCATAGTGTATTTGTGAAGTGACTAGAGATTGTAGCGAACAGACTGGTGGCTGCCAGGGCTCAGGGACAGGGCAGAGGGCAGGTGTGGCTGTGGAGCGGTAGCATGAGGGGTCCACTGAGGATCTCGATCACGGTGGCTACAGAAAGCTATGTGTATGCACGCTTGAGGCTGTCTGACGGGTACACAGGGCATGAGGCAGAGCACTCTTGGGTGGGCCCCTGGGCCCCTCTGTCAATCTGCCATCTGCCCTCCTCTTGTCTCCTAGCCATCCTTGGCTGAGAGGCTCTCTGTGATGGCCTCGGGGACCCATAAAAAATCTCACCAGAGTAAGAAGAGTAAGAGCAAGGCCCAGGAGAAATTTGCCAACATGTTTCCATACAGGTACGAGATGCACGGGGCCCGGGGGTGCCAAGCCCTGCCTCCCCCTGGGAGGAGGATCCCCTTCACACAGGATCTGCAAGGTGCTGTGCACGGCTGGGGCTAGGGGTCTCTTGTCCACAGGGAGCACGCGGAGCAGCCTAAGTTCTCCTGCCAGTCTGGGGCCAGCCCTCCACCCCTGCTGCAGCCTGAGCTGAGGGGCTGTCCCAGAGCTAGGCCAGCTGCTCTTCCCTGCAATCATGTGGGGAGCACAGTCGCAGACTCCTGCCCCACCCTCACCCCCAGGGGCGTCGGACTTGGCCTGGCAGGTGTCGTTTGTATTGCTCCCACGGACTTAGGAAACTGCAGAGACAGACAACCTAAGGGGGCCTGGGTAAAGCCTCGAAGGGGTGCTTCACACACCAGGAAGCCACCACCCCAAACAGGCAAAATGAATGCAAGGAAAACACGTCTACCACACGGGCAACACCAAAGGCACAGAGCCCCCTGGATCCCGCCCAGGAAAGCATGAGTCTCAGCTCTTCCGGAGCTCAGCTTGGTGCCCAGTGCTCACCCGCCATGCCTTACATGGGCTTTGTGCCCAGAGGTGGTCAAGGGGTGCTCCGCAGGGCTGCTCACAGGGTCCACGTGGGGAGATGTTCTGACCTGTGCATGGTCAGGCTAGGGCGAATGTGGAGGTGGAGCTCCTGTCCTCGTCCTGGCCTCCAGACACACCCAGGTGGTGACCTCCACACTACAGACACTGTCATGGGAGGCTGAGTAACAGGTATACATTGCACAGAGCAGCAGTAAAATCTGGGGAGGCTAAAGCTTTGGGGTCCACGGTGCTCTGGGCCAGGCTATTTGGCTGCAGTGGCTGAGACAGGGCTCTGGAGCTGGCTGCCGGCCCACACCCTGGCCCGGCTGCCTCCTAGCTGTGCCACTGCAGGCACATCACTTTGCTACTCTCTGCCTCAGTTTCCTCACCCACAAAGTGTGGTAACTCGACCTCCCTCAGCACATGTGTGAGCTGACATGGGGGCTGGTGGCTGTAAGGCACACTGAGCAGTGCCTGACGGACAGAAAGCTCCAGGTGAATCAGAGCTACTCCAGGAGCTGGAGGCTGCAGCCACCCTGACACTCCCAATGGCACTGCAGGCTGTCTTGGCTGACGGAGCCCAGCGCCGAGGCCCTGCCAAACAGGGAGGCCACAAGCAGCCTGGCCAGGGAGCAGCTGCCCCTACAGAAGAGGCTGGTACCCACGCGGTCCATCCCAGTTCGAGGGTAAGTTCCTCCCTGAGGCAGGCCCAGGGTCTGATGGTCACCCTGCCCACCCTGGCCGCACACACACACCACCCTTCACCTGGCCTTTGTCTCTCCCAGTCTGGCACACAGAAGTTCGTATCATCCACCCACATGCCCCACTCTGAAACTGAGGAAGCTGAGGCAGAAAAAGGGGATGCTAAAGCCCAGTGGCCATTCCCAGGGGATGCTCCAGGCAGTGAACTGCTGCATAAATGTCATGAGGAGGAGGGGATAAAGCCCCACCTAGAGAACGTGGGGGCTGCTTTTCAGGAGGCTATGGGATAGGCAGTGGCCAGTCACTGATGGACAGCACGGACCTGAAGGACCATGGAGCTACCAAAACTGCAGTGGCCTGTGCTTCACTATTAGGGAAGAGGGCTGGAAGGAGAGGAGGGGGAGAGAGGACAGGCTCAGGAACGGAAGTGGCCTCCTCAAGCAAGGGACAGGACAGCTGCCTCTGGCAGGCACTGGAAATGAGCTTGCAGGGTGGATGGGAAGAACTGTGGAGCACAGTCCCAGCCACACGTGTGGCTAGGGCTATATGAGCAGCAGTGGGGGAGGCTAGAGTGTGCTCGGGACCTTTGGGCTGCAGAGTCAGGAGCTCCATGTGGGACCAGGCCCATGGGAGCAGGTCTTGGCTGGAGCCCTCCCAGAGGTGGCCCTGGCCAACTTCTTGGGGCCTCACTGGCTGCAGCTAACGGGACTTTTGAGGGCTGGCTGCAGCTCTGTGTCACTTTCTTAGGCTTGGCGCTCCCGATTTTATACAACCGTCTAGCACCCCGCCACCACAGTCTCCACTGTGCTACCTCTGGGAACTCAAGTTACTGAACCACCGCTTCCCCAGACAAGGTGCCCCCAGGCCGGCCCCTCCTCCTGCAGATTCTGAGCACCTCTACACCATTGAGGCACCAGGCCTGTCCACGGGCCTCTACTAGAGCCCGACTCAATGTGGCCTCCCTCTGCAAGAACTTCTCCTTGGCCCACTCGGGGCAGCAGCCACAGGGACTTTAATGAGGGGAATGACCATCACGGCCACCTCAACCTGGGAGCTCTTGGTGCCCTCTCCAGAATCCAGACTCTGCTAATAAACAGTGCTAGGTCTGACGTCACTTCACTCAGTCAGGTCACATTCACTCTCTGAGCCTTTATTCTCTCATCTCTAAAATGGGTGTGATAATGACCTTGCAGAGTTTGTGTGAGGATTAAAAAGAGCGCGAATGCCACTTCTAGGACTTTTACCCAGGCACATACTCAACAGGTGTGAGAAAAGACATTTGGACAATGCTATTATTCTGGTACCACTGGGAATGACAAAGGGTCAGAAAACACCCGATAGGAAACTGTCAGTCGGATCACAGCTCCTCCTGACAGCCAGCAAAATGAAGCAGCTCTTTATATACTGATCTGAGCTATCTACAAGGTTTATTAAGACTTTTAACAGCAAGCAGAAGCACATGTCTGATGTGCTTTATCTTGTGCATGTTACAGAGCAGTGTGGGGTGTGTGCTATGCATGTGAGCAGCTGGTAAGTACCACCTCTGGGGACAAGAGCTGGGAACCTGGGACATGACAGGGAGGGAGGCACACCCTTTTCTTGAAGCGTCACACATGAACTTAATACCACCCTGTTTGTGGATTGCAGAGTCAGCAGCTGGATGAGAAGTAGGTGCAGGCACAGCTGGTGACTGGGACAACCCCTGAGGAATGCATCCTGGCAGCACTGTGTAGCAAGGTGCCTGCTGGAGAACTGAGGGTACCCCACCTCAGAATACCGAGAGGGGCTAGAATCTCGTCTCAAAGTCCTTGGGAGGGTAAATAAAGTCAGGGACACTAATTGTAGCCCTCTGGGGACAAAGGAAGGAGAAGGACCCTAGCAGGGTGGGGAAGTGGCTTTAGAGTCCCAGAAAGGGGGTGAATGAGGAGGCTTGAGATAAGAGAACTAAAGTGGGGTGGCTTCCCAGGCCCCAAGGGCAGGATAGGGGCAGCAGTTCCAGTCTGCAAAGGCAGACTCTGGAGTTAGTTCTGAGTGCCTGGGGAAGCTGGGGAGGACTGACCTGACACCCTGAGCCAGGACTCCAACCCCTCCCAGAGTGGGGAGTGGCCCCAGGTCTTTGCAGGGGACCTGCAGTGTCTATCTGGGGGTGGAGTCCCACTTCCAGAAAGCAGAGACTCCTGGGGTCCCCTTCTTTTGGGTCAGGAGCCAGATGCATTGCCATTTGGACTATCTAAGCCTTGAGGAGGTTTTTCCCAAAGTTTAAAGTGATATACTTAAGTGGATTGACAAAATGTGGTATGTGAATGCCATGGGTCATTATGAAAGTCTTGAGATACACAAAAATCAAGAAAAGTAAAATCTGTATGGATGGAAACAAATGAAGCCTTCCCAGCAACACCAATAAGCCCAGCAACTTGAAGCTCAAATACGAATCAGAAAGGGTGCTGTCAATTCTGTTTCTTGGAAGTGAAATAAGGACCACGACACAATCTGTCTCAAAATTTTCATAGTGACCCGGTGTACTAGTGATAAGAAAGGATGAAACAATGCCTTTTGCAATAATTTGGATAGAAATGAGGGAAGTATGGAATGGAAAAACAAACCTCACATGTACTTGCTATTAAATTGGAGCTAACTGATGAGCACACACCTGCAGGGAGGGGAGGACACCTTAGTGAGGAGCAAGCCTGACTTGCTTCGGGGGGGAGGAGGGGAGAGGAAAACCTACATAACAGGTATGATGAAGAGTGTCTGGGTAAAGGGCACACTTACAGTGCTGACTCAAGCATTACAAAAGTGATTCATGTAACCAAAAACATTTGTACCCCTGTAATATTTTGACATAAAATAAATTGTGTAGAAGAAAAAAAAAACTGTTACCATTTGATATAAGCAAAACACCGTGGTGTGAGTCTGAGATGCAGAATAAAGGAAGGGCATGCCGAGCCTCACCCCTGCCTTCACCCAGCTGGGAGCCACACCCCTGCCTCACCCAGCTGGGAGCCATACCCCTCCCCTCACCAACCCTCACCCAGCTGTGAGCCACTCCCCCGCCCTCTCCAACCCTCACCCCGCTGGGAGCCACACCCCCACCTTCTCCAACCCTCACCCAGCTGGGAGCCACACCCCTGCCTTCTCCAACCCTTACCCAGCTGGAAGCCACTCCCCTGCTCTCTCCAACCCTCACCCAGCCTAGAAGCCACACCCCTGCCCTCTCCAACTCTTACTCAGCCTGGGAGCCACATGCCTGCCCTCTCCAACCCTCACCCAACTGGGAGCCACACCCCTCCCCTCACCAACTCTCACCCAGCCCTGAGCCACACCCCTGCCCACTCCTCTCAGGTGGCCACATCTGTCCCCAGCTTCTGAAAATTATGTCTTGAAATAATACATTGTTTGCTTCTAGCACATAGGAGCAAAAGCTGCAATTCTCTTTATAGAAAAAGTTCATGCCAGTTACCTGAACCCAGAGTCAATCAGAAAAATGTGCATGGTCTTTCCTTAGCACTGCCTCTTCTGGGAGTTCCCTCTGAGGGAAGAATCTAAAGGGTATGAGGAAATATTTGCTGCCGCCAGCCTTGTGGATGCATGTGACACCCTTGCGGAAGAGAACAGGCCCAGCTGTGGCGCAACAGTCCTAACAGAGGTGTGGGCAGCGATCTGACAGTTTGGCAATAGAGACAGGTAGCAGCAATATCCTCTGTGCAAAACCATTTCATAAACATAAACACATGGCCTCCTGGACAACACAGACAGCGACTCGGGCATAAGTGCAGCCATCTGAATCCTGGTGCACCCTTGTGCTAAGAGCAATTGCAGTAAGCCATGGCAGGTGCAAATGAAGAGGCATGTTAGACAGTGCATTGATGGTGTGAGCCCCCTCCTAGGGATTCACCCTATGGCCACACTCACACCTATGCAGGACAAGGGATGTATACGAACATTCATTTTGGCATTGGGACAGGAAAGGATCGAAATTAGTCTAATTGCCTATCATTTAGAACCCGTGGAATCAAGTAGCAAGGAATAGAATTATACTTGATTCTCTGCCCTAGGTCAGGAGCCCCCAGAAGCAGAACTGGAGATTAAGATGGGGGTGCAAATGGCTAACTTAGGAGATGACCCCAGGAAGCCCCATAGAGAAACATGAAAGGGGAACATGGCAAGGAAGACACTGAAAATGGGCCGGTTGCCACAGCCATGGTTCGCTGTGTCCAGGGTGGAGGTGAAGAACGATTTGTCTCTCTAGCGAGAGCTCCCTTGCTGTGGCCTTTTTGCCATGTCAGACAGGGAAGTGGAGGGAGCACAGTGAGCACTGGCTCTGTGGTGTCTCCTCTTATGAGGACACTAAGCCCATCACAAGGGCCTCATGACTTCAGCTAATCCTAATGAGCTCTCAAAGGCTCCATCTCCAAATACCATTACATTGGGTTAGGGCTTTAATAGAGAAATTTTCAGGGTTTGGGGATGCAATTCATTTCATAGCAGCTACAGTGGGCGCTAGGAGCCCAATCCCAGGGAAATCTGGGCACAATACAGATTGTTCCTCAGTTTTACTGTCTTTAAATAGAACTTGGGTGTCCTTCTCCCTTCAACATCCTCACTCTTGAAAGGTGAAGGGGTCTCTCTCATGGAACATATAGGAAAGGGCCAGGCTCTAGAGATAGGGGAAAAAAAGAGAAAGGGGCCTGGTCTCCCAGTGGCCCCATGGAGCAGGTATCTCACCACTTCTGAACACCCTCCTCTAGACAAGAGAACACATCTCATTTAAACTGCTCTTGACAAGCCTGTCACAGGCAGCTAGCTGCTGCATCACCGGGGAAGTCAGCATCCTGAGACCTCAGGATAGGTCCTGCTGTCCTCTTGGAACACGCACCAGGAACCATGTTCTGTGCCTAAAAGTGAATAATGAACAAAATAGCATTGCTTGCAAGGACCTGGGAAGCTTCACATGTCCCTTCTCACCTCTCTGTCCTTGGGGAATTCCACCCCTGCTCTGGCACCCTCTAGCTGTCTCGTCTCTGGCTGGTACCAGGACATGTGTGTTCCCGCGGATCACAGGCTGACACCTCCACCCCCATGGCTGGGTCCTGGCAGGGTCATTGGATGATCTGAGAAAGAGGGTCACACACACAGCTGGACAGGGCATGAGGGCCAGCCAGGAGGCCCTTACTCTGCCACCCCTTCAGGCCAGTTCCCACAGGGACCACCAGCATGAGCTGTGAGTCATCCAGCACTTTAACTTCCTTGAAATTGTCTTTTATTTTCCAGTTTTTCAGACTCTCAAAGCTAGAGACTTTGAAGGGTGGAGGTGACATTGATGGATTGGGTTAAAAATAGTCGTTTAAACATTCTTTTGGTTTTTCTGGCTTTTGTTGTCAGGGAACTGTTTCCCAATTTTTAATAGTTATGGTGTGGAATTTTTGTTTCATTTTTTTTTTTTAAGTTTTATTTTGTGGCTTTGTCATCCAGGTAGCTTCCTGTGCTCCATGTTTCCAGTGTTTAAAATTTGGTTAAAATAGGGCAGTGTCTGTAGCTCAGTGGGTAGGGCGCCAGCCACATACACCGAGGCTGACAGGTTCAATCCGGCCCAGGCCAGTTAAAACAATGTCAGCTGCAACAACAAAAATAGCTGGGCGTGTGGTGGGCACCTCTAGTCCCAGCTACTTGGGAGGCTGAGGCAAGAGAATCGCTTAAGCCCAAGAGTTTGAGGTTGCTGTGATCTGTGATGAGCTGTGATGCCATGGCACTCCACCCAGGATGATAGCTTGAGACATTCTAATCCTTGTCACACACACTTTTGTCCCTCATGTGTGCAGCTACTCCATGATCTCCCACCGACGTCCCCCTACACACTGATATTGCAGGCACCCAATGTCACATGCACACCGTGCCCACCACCACGCCACCCTGCACCCTCTGCCGTGGTTTGCAGCCGTCATTGTTGTTTGGCAGGCCGGGGCTGCATTCGAACTCGCCAGCTCAGGTGTATGTGGCTGGCGCCTTAGCCTGTTGAGCCACAGGCACCAAGCCAGGAATTTATTTCTTATAGTTCTGGAAGTTGAGCAGTCCAAGGTCAATGGGGCTGCCTGTGGTGAGGACTTCTTGCTGGTGGGGACACTGCAGAGTCCCAAAGAGGCCCAGGCCATCCCATGGTAAAGGGACTGAGTGTGCTGGCTCCGGTTTCCCTTCCAGTCCCACTCCCATGCTGACCCATTTGTCCACTGACCCACAAATAGATCCACTCAAGGGCCAGCGCCCCACCTTTCAATTCTGCCATGTTGGGGATGAAGTTTCAACATGATTTTTAGAGAAGACAAACATTAAAACCAAAGCACCTGGGGAGCCTTGGTAATGGTGCAGGGCTCTTGTGCGGTGGCTTTCCGATGGGGGACAGACATACAGACCTCAGGAGGCTTTGTGGGGAAACCAGCAGCTGCAGCCCCTTCCCAGGGCCACTGGAGTTGACCCACACTGGTTCCCCCTTGGGGAAGCTCAGAGAGGGGAGTCTTGAAGGCCTCAGCAGGTTCCAGAGAGGGAGGCACCTCAGGACTGGCCTGGGAAGGGACAGCATTGCAGATAGGAGACAATAAAAGCCAGTGTGACTGCCTGAGCTTCCTCCTTGGCTGTCTTGGGTCCTACACTTGGGCTTTGGGCACATCCCTGCCAAGCTCCCTCCCTTGGTTGTGTTTCTGATTTTGCTTCTCAAAAACACAAGCATGTCCTACCCTGTTCTTCCCAAAGTTCTGGCATTTTTATTGATCACCCAAAGAAACTAAAAAAGGACATCATATATTTAGCCAGTCACTAAGGGGACATTCAGTTCTTCCCAAGGAATTCCTATGGCTAGCTGGGTTTCCAAAGCTGGAAGGGCAGACAGTGCTCATTGCCAAGTGTCCCAACACCACACCCAACACATAACCACACAGGGTGAGAGGCTGTACATGACACAGGCCTTAGCTGAGCTGATCTGGGCTGTAATCCTCGGCCAAGGTCAGAGTGACAGATTAGATTTTCCCCAAGTTGACAGTGTTGTCCCTCCAGACAGAACTTATCACCCTATGGGCATCCTATACAATGCGCCCCTTTCCTCCCTACCCCCTATGTGTCCCTCACCGCTGTGAGCACTCTCAGCTGCTCTTCATACCACCACAACCATTCTTATGCCATCTAGCAGCAAGGGCAGCAGGCTCAGAGACTCAAAGAGTTGTCAGATGGTCCCATGTCCCCATAACAATGGTGCCATAGAGCAGGGAGACTCCAAAAAGTGAGTCACGAAACATTTATTTTCAAAAACATGATGACCCCAGCTCACTAAGGTCCTATAAAACCTGCCACTGTATTGCACCACGGGCTCCATTGGAGCATTTTGCCAGACTGAGACCCAAGGCAAGGCCTGGGCAGCCATGGGGAGAGGAAGCCAGGTACAAGGACAGAGTAAAGACAGCTCACACCTGGCTGAACCATGCCCACTGACAGGGCGGCCTGACCTTGAGCCCTGCCAAGGGAGGGGCTCTCTCCTGGCCAGGGCTGTCCTTGCCAGGGTGTGTAGGGTAGGGTAGGCACAGGGTTGGGCCACAAGCCATACAGACCCAAGCACCATCATTCTGCTCTGTTGCACCACGGTCATGTTCAGGGGCACAGGTGATCCCCAAATGGCCTCTAAAAGCCGAAAGCACTGGAGTTCTCAAGTCCTTGCACAGCCATAGGGCCACGGAAGGTGCTTGTTAGCTGGAGAAGGTAGAGGAAGGAAGCCTCAAGTGACAGGCAGAGGCAGGAAGCAGGCACACAGGTGTAAGGCCACCTGAAGTGGGCCGCAGCTAAACCTGACCAAGTGTGATCTGTACTGAGGTCTGGGAAGGAACAGCATCGCAGGCGGGGACGGTGGAAGCAAAGCCCGGCGTGACTTTGCCTGAGCAGCCGCTCCCCGGCTTCCCTGGGCCCTGCAGCTGGAGACTGGGCTCATTCCCGCCAGCATGCCCGCCAACCAGGGCAGGCTACCTGCAGTGGTTTCCAAAGAGGGGTCCCCGGGTCGGTGGCACTCAGAATTCCTGGGGTCTTGTCAGAAATGCACGTGCTCTGGGCCCACCGCGGCCCTCCGAGCGGGTGCGTCGTAACAGACCCTTCCCTCTCGGGGACACCACCGCACTCTAGTGCAGCCTCAGGTAGGTGGGGGTGGAGTAATTGAAGAGCAGGAAATCCATCTTGTAGAGGTCGTAGAGGCGCCGCTGGTAGAAGGGGCTGATGTCCTGGAAGAGGCGCGCAGCTCGGTCCCGCGAGGCGGCAGCCGCCTTGGGCCGCGGCGGGGCGGGGAAGCTCAGGCCCGGCTCGCCCGCCAGGCCCAACACGAAGGCCGCGTCCTCGGCCAGAGTCTCGAACTTGCCCACCACGTCGTAGCGCAGCAGGCACGGGTGGCAGAGCGCGTGCGCGCGCTCCCAGTGCTCGTTGAAGGGCTCGTCGCGCCGCGTGCGCGGGTCCAGCAGGTACGCCAGGAACTCGGCGAAGCGCACGTCGTGGCCGCGCGCCAGGGCGTCCGGGTGCGCGCCGGGCCGCAGGCGCCGCACGATGCGCGTGCCGTAGCGCCGCTGGAAGGCCGCGCTATAGGGCCGCGAGAACTTGTTGCGGTAGGCCGAGGCCAGGCGCTCGAAGGGCTCGCGCACGAACAGGAAGGCCAGGTACGCGCGCAAGCGCCGGTTGATCTCCGTGGGGCTGAAGTCCGCCAGCGAGGGCAGGCGGCCGGCCGCATGCGCTTCGTGCGCCGGAATGGCGCGCGGGTCCCCGCGGGCGCGGCCGCTCAGCGCCAGCAGCGTGCGCTTCCAGTTGGTGCAGGCCACCTTGGGCACGTAGCAGTAGAGCAGGCCGTGCACATCGTCCACCAGCACGTGCCGCAGGTCCTCGGGCTGCAGCAGGCGCTGCCGGCGCGTGTGGCGGCTGCAGGCACTGCGCAGCAGGTTGCGCCGCTGCTGGTGCAGCCGGGCCAGGGGCAAGGGTGGGCCCTGTGGGCGACAGGGGATGGATGAGAGATGCAACAGGGCTGCAGCAGGCTCCTGGACGCTGGCGCTGTCCGGGTGTGATGTGCCCAGGGATTGGGGGCGGGAGGTGGGCGGGGTTCTAACCCCAGAGCTGTCACTGATGTCTGTGGGATTTGGAGCCCTGGGATCTATCCTGGACCCGGATTTGGAGAAAAGGGAATCTCACCTTGCCAAGGCGCGCAGGATGAGACTAATCACGTGTGCTAGCACTGATAAGGAACTGCGACAGCGTAGTCACAGTTACATCACGTGCGTGCACCCACTGCTCTGTTTGCCGAGAGTAGGATGCTGTGTAAGAACGCTTGCTCTATTTAACTCCCTGCAGAGCTGAAAAATGCAGCCATTTGCCGCCGATCAGGATATGTTTGTGAGTTATTTCTTAGTTAAAAAAAAAAAAAAAAAAAAAAAAGGCTTCAGGGTGTTTTCATTTCAGAGGAGACCACAGCAGCATCTGAAATGGTGGCACTCCAGACCCAGGGCCTGCATGTGAGCCCTGGTGGTAGGGGGGTGGGAAGTGTGGTGTGTGTGTGTGTGTGTGTCTGTGCACCCACACATGTGCACACCGATGCTTCAGATGCCTCTAACATTATTCTACAGATATCCAAGACACATTAAGTGAAAAACCTAAAGTTCAGAACCGGGATTAACATTTGTGTTTACAGAGGGAAGGGATTAAAAATGTTTCAGGAAGGACAACTGGAGGGAGCCTGTCTTTTAGAGGCATAATGAGATGGCTACAGAACCCACAGGTTGGGGTTTGCTTCACAACAGTCTCAGGTGGCAGTGAGAGGTGGGACTATGGGGGTTCCTGGAACTGTTCCCACTACTTCTGTACATGTATATATTTAGCTTTTCATAATGAAAAGTTAAAGGAGAGAGAAAGACTACACGAGATATACATACTGTACGTGAGATTTTGAAGATGTTGATATGAGCACATGACAGAACCACTGACACTACTTACACGCCTAGAACTTGTCTGGAAGGACACCCAGGGACTAGTGATCACTAGTGAGAAACAGCAGCCAGGATGAGACACTGTGTGTCTTATAGTGTCAAATGCCCCATCATGGACTTATGTCACTTTTTCATAATCTCATTACAGAGGTAGCTGCCAAGGTCAGCCATGGCTGTTGGGGGCTGGAGGGCACTTATAAGATCCTGTTCTACCATCAGGATTGGTCTCAGAAGCCTGTCTCTGCACAGTGCCATCCTTGGAGGAGGAGAAGGCCATCCTTCAGGGGCCCACAGGCAAGGTCTGCTTTCAGCTTGCAGGGGACTCAAACACGTTGCTATGGCAGGGAACGTATGCTCATACACGTAGCAGTCAGCTTGATTCCCTCCTAGCCAGCAGACTCCCACTGTGTTAAGGCACACGTCAGCCTTGAAGGACCTGGCCATACAACCTCACCTACCTCTGCTAAAGCAAAGGGCACGGTGGGTGGGGGTGGGATGGGGGAGCGGAGTGGTCTGGCTCTGACAAAGGAGATGTAGAGGGACCTTCCTTTAGGGTTGACAGTGAGGGCTCCCAAAGGGAAAAACCCTTTACCTCCACCTTCTTGTGCTGCCTGGGATACTGTCCTATGAGGAAATGTCTGGAGTGCAGGAACTACAGAGGGTGAGTCAAGCCATGCATTGCTTCTGTGCTGTGGGGATGCTGGTTTGCCATCTTGGGAAGTAAGCGCTAACTGTTCTCAGTTGGCACTGCCATTGTTTACAGACCTGTGAATACCAACACAGGCAATGCTGTCCTCGTTTTATAGAAGAGAAAATGGGGTCAGAGAAGATGAGTTTCCTAAGGTCACATGGCTCTCAGGTGGGAAGCTGGGGCTCCAACTCGGGTTCCCTGGGGCTCCAAGATGGGGGGACTGTGTCGGCTGGTCTGGGGCCACACCTGACAGCTCCAGCCTGGCTGCCTTAATTCCTAAGTAGCTGAGCCCTTGTGAACCCTGTGATCTTTGCAGGGTACTTGGCTTTCCTGTGCCTCAGTTTCCTCATCTGCAAACAGGGATGACAGCCCCATCGTAGGGGTTGCTGTGCTCAGTTCACAGAACTAAAGTGCAGGTGGTGCTGGCCAGTCTGTTTATATTACTATCATTTCTCCGGCTGCAAGGTGCTGCATCTCCAGGGACTTGACACCCACTGGGCTCTGGGTCCTCAGGCTGTGAGGAGCCACTTGCCCCTCAGAAGTCCACAGAACTAGTGGAATCAGGGCCCTACTGAGATCCTGACCCACCCTCATTTTTCTGTGTGGCGCAGGGCAAGCCAGTCAGTCACCCTTGCTGAACCAAGGCCTCCCACCTGCAACCTGGGTGTGTGGGACAGATGAGTTCCATGGTCCTTTCCACTCCCTATGCAGGGATTTGGTGAGCAACCACCTACCCAGGCCCCCTCTGCTCTTCTCCACACAGCAGCCTGATGGGTCTTCCAGATGTGGAGATCTGACACGGTCATCCCCAGTTGAAACTGGCCATGGCTCCCTATTGCCCTTGCCACATAGGCAAGGCCCTGCCAGGTGACAGCCCACCTCTCTGGGCCACCTCACCACCCTCCCTGACCTCTGCTCTGCATCAGATCTTTGGCACAGCCTTTCCCTCTGCTGTTTAACTCTCACTCTTCAGGTCTCAGCTCCAGTGCCCCTATCCCCACGGAGAGGAGGGAGGCTTTCTCCTAGGTCCCTCTAGGTAGCACCCTCTCTACACCTCATACTCCCCTTTAGAGCAGAGTTGGTCACATATCAGTGCAGCAATGACTGGATGGCCCCAGTCCACAAGGCAGGGACCTAGACAGCCTGTTTGCTGCAGGATCTCAGCATCCTGAACACAGCCGGCATACAGTAGGTGCTCAAAAGACACCGAACAAATAAATGCTTCCACGTGTGACTGTAGGTGTGTGAGCCCGAGGCAGGGCTGCCCAGTGGGGCACAGCAGTGCGAGCTCTATATATAGTCCCAGGAGCTGCCTGGGCCACCCGTTTGAGGACAATATGGGAGGCTCCTTGTGCTGCCCCTATGTTTTTGGGGCTCCCTGCAGGGTCCAGCTTAACTTATGACTGTGAGGTCCCTGAGGGCAGGCCCAAGGGCTGTTTCACTCCCTTTTATATCTTGTATATGTAATGGATGGGAAGGTAGATGGGTCTCTCAACCCACCCCCACTACTGGCCCTTGTCACCACTGTCTGGACAGAGCCTGGGGTTGGAAAGGAAACCCCTCTGTGCTCCAGTATGGGCCCAGCCCCATTACAGCAGGTCTACACTGGGGAATGTGGGGTTCCCATGGCTGGGGGTAGAGGGAGTCATCCCTGGGGTGGGGTCTACGTACCTGGTCCAGGTCATAGAGCATCTGGAGGGGACTCCTCCTCTTCCCACCAAGCCAGCCAGAACCCAGGGCTCCATTTTTGAATGCTGTGGGAGAAAGATGTTACTGTTATATCAGAGGGACTGCTGTGGAGCTGGGAGCTTGGCTGACCATCTGGGCCTACATGTGACCCACCTCTTGGACTCAGTTTCCCTCTTATATCCCGTCTACCTCCTGGGGGCTTGGTGGAGTATGAGGGGCAGCACTGACAGGGCCCCTGATGCATCAGGGCAGTGGTCTTGGTGTCATTCCTGCCCCTACATTCTGCCCTCCAAAGTTGGAGGGTGCCAGGCAAGAGGGGACAAGTGGGAGGGTGGCACGCAGCCCACAGGCCCTCTGGGAAAGGCCTGGCCACCCAACCTTTCCCACCTCCCTCTGCCCTCATGTCAGGCCTCATCCCTGCTGGCCCCGCGTCTGTGGAAGCATGAGAGCCAACCAGGCTGGCTGGCTCTGCAGGCCCCCAGATCTAGGCACGGGCAGCCAGAAAGGGTGGGGCAGCAGTAAAGGTGGCATGGCTGGCTGTAGGTCCTCAGTGATGTCTCACTAGGCTGGGTAGCCTGCTGTGAACACCCCCAAGAGCAGCCTGTGCTTCTCTGTCAAGGCCTATGCTGCCTCATGGGAAATGTGGGGTCCAGAACACGCAGGGTCTCCCAGGCTGAGGTAAAGGATGCTACTGCTTTGTTGCTGCATTCTTCAGTTTTCATAGAACTACTGAAAAATCAGTTTACTAATAAGTTTATTCTTTTACTTAAAGGCAATTTTAAGTAATATCATTTTAAACATATTCAGTTAGAGCATAATGGCTCATGCCTATAATCCTGGCACTTTGGAGGCCAAGACAGGAAGATCACTTGAGGCCAGGAGTTTGAGACCAGCTTGAGCAACACAGTAAGACCAGTCTCTACACAAAATTAAATAAAACAATAAACAAATTCAATTAATATTTTCTCAGTAATATAGTAAATATATATGATCACATGCTCCTTGATTATATTTTCATGAATATGATTACTCTTATTAATAAACTAATAAAGTGTGGTTCAGTGTTTGCGAAGATCACCAAAATTGGCAAACCTCAACTAGACTGACCAAGAAGCAAATAGAAAAGACTCAAATTACTAAAAGCAGGAGTGAAAGAGGTTTTCACTACTGACCTTAAAGAAACAAGGAAGTGTTATAGTAGAATGCTATGAACAATTATAGGCCAAGAAATGTGATAACCTATATGAAATGGACAAATTCCTAGAAAAAAAAGTCCTGAAATTGACTCAAGAAAAAATAGAAGATCTCACTAGACCTATAACAAGTAAAGAGATTGAATTTGTAATTTAAAAAAATTCCCACAAAGAAAAGCCCAAGATTAGATGTCTTCACTGGTAAATTTTACCAAAAGTTTAAAGAATTAAATAACACCAATCTTTTATAAACTCTTCCAATAAACAGAAGAGGAGAAAACACTTCCCAACTTGTTATATGAGGCCAGTATTACCCTGACACCAAAACCAGACAAAGATATCAGGAGAAAACTACAGACCAATACCCCTTATAAATATAGAAGAAAAATCCTAAACAAAATACTAGCAAACCAAAAACAACATCACTTAAAAAAGGATTATGCACCAGGACAAAGTAGGATTTATCCCAGGAATGCAAGGTTGGCTTAACATAGAAAAATCGATCAATGCACAGTCTAATACACTATAAAAAGAAAAATTCAGGGCCAGATACAGTGGCTCATGCCCATAATTCTAGCACTTTGGGAGGCTGAGGATTGCTTGAGTTCAGGAGTTCAAGAGCAGCCTGAGCAACAAAGCAAGACTCTATCTCCATAAGAAAATAGAGAAATTAGCTGGTCCTGGTGGCATGAGTCTATGCCACTGTTATCCCAGCTACTCTGGGATGCTGAGGCAGGAGGTTTGCTTGAGCCCAAGACTTTGAGGTTGCTGTGAGCTATAATGGTACCACCTACTGCAAACTAGTCCAGGCAAGAGAGTGAGACCTGAGAGAGAGAGAGAGAAAGAAGAAGTCGGAGGAGCGGGGGGGTGAGGGGCGGGGGAGAAAAAATAGATAATCCCCACACGATCATCAGTAGATACAGAAAAAGCACTGGAAAAAAGCTATTACCCTTTTCTTTTTTAGCAGGCCCAGGCTGGGTTCGAACCCACCAACCCCAGTGCATGGGGCTGGCGCTCTGACCATTGAGCTACAGACATCCAGCCCTATTACCCTTTTTTTTTTTTTTTTGAGACAGAGTTTCACTGTGTCACCCTCAGTAGAGCGCTGTGGCATCATAGCTCACAGCAACCTCAAACTCTTGGGCTTAAGTGATTCTCTTGCTTCAGCCTCCCAAGTAGCTGGGACTACAGGCACCCCCACAACACTCAGCTATTTCTTTGTTGTAGTTGTCATTGTTATTTGACAGGCCCAGACTGAGTTTGAACCCACCAGCCCTGGTGTATGTGGCTGGCACCCTAACCCCTGAGCTGCAGGCACGGAGCCCCTATCACCCTTCTTAATGACAAAAAGCACTGAGCAGCCTAGGAATAGAAGAGAATTTCAATTTCATTAAACTGATAGAAGCCATCTGTGAACAAAAACCCACAGCATATGTAGTAGTGAACACTTGAAGCTTTTTACCTAAGATCAGAAACGAGACAAGGATGCTTGCTTTTGTTACTTCTATTCAATGTTGTACTGGAGGTTCTAGTAGGGTAATTAGACAAGAAAAGTACATAAAATGCAAGAACAACTACGTCTATTTATAGATGATATGACCCTACATGTATAGAAAATACTAAGGAGTTCATTAAGTGAACTATTACAGCCAATCAGTGAGTTCAGCAAGGTTGTAGAATGTGAGATTAATACAGAAAAGTCAGTTATATTTCTTTATACTAGCAATGAATAATCAAAAGATTGAAAGTAAGAAAACAACTATAGTAACATCAAAAAGAATAAAATGATAAGGAATAAATTGATGACTAAGGAAATATAAGACTTGCACACTGAACTATAAGACATCATTGAAAGTAATTAATGACCAAAATGGATGGAAAGACATTTCATGTTCATGGACTGGAAGACTTTTGTTGTTGTTGTTAAGAAATATTAGTTTTAGCCAGGCGCGGTGGCTCACGCTTGTAATCCCAGCACTGTGGGAGGCTGAGGCAGGATTGCTTGAGCTCAGGAATTTGAGGCTTGTCTGAGCGAGAGTGAGACCCCGACTCATGGAAAAAACTGGAAAATCCCAGCAGGCCGCCACAGCAAGCACCTGTAATCCCAGCGGCTTCAGAGGCTGAGGCAGCAGGATGCCCACAGCCCAAGTCTGAGGTTGCAGTGAGCTACGACGCCATCACATTCTGCTCAGGGCATAGGGTAGAACTCTATCTTAACAACAACAAAAAAAAACTTAAATAAATAAATATTAGTTTTATTTAACCAGTTTCACAGCTGAATATTTATTCTATAAAAAGGTTACAGATTGTAGAGTTTCTATATAGTTCAAACTACTGAACAAAAAAGTAGGTGCCACAGATGCAAAAATACTGTACCATCAATCCAAAGTAAAGGCATTTTTACACACTGTACGGCTGTCCACGTGGCCGGGGAGGTGGTCAGTTCTGAGTATAAACTTTAAAATTGTACAAAAATAAGGTTTGGATTTCATTTTGCTCTTCATACATTCAATATGATTGCAAGCTCAGAAGCCTAAGTAATAATAGGCATCTGTGTTCTGGAATCAATGCCCACTCCTGAAAGGTGCCCCCTCCCGAAGGGAGGGAGCGTGTCTATTCACACAGGGCACATCGGTGCCCCCTCCTGAAGGGAGGTCGCATGTCTATCCACGCTCTTGGACACCACACTGTACTCAGTATATTGTACAGACATAAAAGTAGAGACCAAGAACATAAATGTCAAATACAAGGTAGGTTCTTTTCTTTGAAATGAGTTTCTGCATTTAATAGTGTGCCAAAAGAATTTTAACTTATTAAATAAAATATCTTCTAAGTGAACCTAAAAATTATACTTTATAAACATAAAAAACTTTATTTTGGTGTAATATAGCAATGATATCTGCAAATAGAAAACCAAAATTGTATATAAAGTAGTATTTCTCACCCAGCAACAAAAATCACTTAGGTAGTTATTTTTCAAAAGGGTCAGAAAAGCTATTTATAACCCACTAGGTCTAACTTATAACTTAGATATTCATATTTAAGCAGGTCCATGATTCTCTAATACTGCAAAACAAGCTTTCTTCTACAGATAGTGGTTTCTTCATGTTAACTGGGTAAGAACTGGACATATTTTAAAAAGGGGAAATCAATTGATGTCTTTGCATGATTCCTAGGCATCTGGTTTAGGGGTCTGCTTGTCAATGGACTTTTCATCAGAGGTGTTTGTACTTTCTTAGAGACAAAGGCAACAACTCAGATCTTTCCTTATCTCTGTTTGGGCCAGGGACGGTGAGGCTGGTTGATACCCCTTTAGATTCTGTGTATTAGGAGGAAAAAAATAAGGAAAACAAACATTACTCCAGACTTTTCCATCATCCAAAAGCAAAGAAACACAGCTGTAAGAACGCAGTACTAGCCAAAGAAAACAAAAACGAAAACTTCCAAGAGCAGTCTAGTGCTTACGTTATACTTTTATACTTGTGTGTATGTTAAGTATAAAACAACGATGTTTGGACGAAGAAGCTTTGTAGTTATTTAAAGTTACAGTACTTAAAAACTTCTTGATTAGGCTCGGTGTCTGTGGCTCAAGCGGCTAAGGTGCCAGCCACATACACCTGAGCTGGGGGGTTCGAATCCAGCCTGGGTCCGCCAAACAACAATGACAGCAGCAACCAAAAAATAGCCGGGCATTGCTGCAGGCGCCTGTAGTCCCAGCTACTTGGGAGGCGGAGATAGGAGAATCGTTTGAGCCCAGGAGTTGGAGGTTGCTGTGAGCTGTGATGCCACAGGACTCTACTCTGGGCGACAGCCTGAAGCTCTGTCTCAAAAAAAAAAAAAAAAAAAACTCCTTGATTAATAAATAGCTTGGATGTTTCCAGTCCTGTTTGCAAGCATGAGTGATGAGTAAACTTCTTTCAGGCTGTGAGGATGAACTAGGGCAACTTGGAGCCAATTCCATTGTCATTGGCAGGCGTCCTGTCAATCAAAACTCGTAGATCTTCCTCTGCAAGTACTGTAATGCGGAGTCAATCCGCTAGGGAGAGCCCCAGAGTTTCTTCAGTACTTCACACTCCCTCTCATTGGCCTGTTGCAACTCCATCTTCATGTTTCAGCACATGAGAGCTTTGGCTTCCTCAAGCACCACTGGATTACACTACCTTTTTACAAGAGGCAAGCTCCTTAATTGGAACCATGATTTCTTGGGCAAATGTCCTGGGCCAGAACGCCTGTGAGACCAGGCCCTTGCCACACGCCTCCTGTGTGGTCAGCTTCCGCCCGCTGAGCAACATTTCATTCGCAGATGCACCTCCCATAATCTTGGGAAACATAATGGCAGAACAGCCATCTGGTCTCTGTCCGAAGGCAGTATGGGGTATTGGAAACCAAGCCTTTTCATTAGCCTAAACCACATCACAAAGAGGCAATATGGATGCTCCTACTCCAATGGCCGGGCCATTTACTGCTACAATAATGGGCTTCTTAAACTGAATGAAAGTATTTATGAAGTTTCTTACAGCTTCCACCATTTTAGTGCTTTCTCTTTTTCTGTCATCTGTTCAACGCTGTATAAAATACATAAAGTCAAGACTGCAGCAAAAACCACTGTCAACTGCACTCAACAGAACTAGCTTGCTGTCGCCGGCAGTCGCTGTGGTCAGAATACTCTGGACTTCTTTCATTACCTCTGGATTTGGAGAGTTATTCTCTAATGATTTTCCTAGCATTGTTTGGAGAGGTCCTGTTTGTTCTAGTTAATGTGCTTTCTTTCTGCTTTTTGGGGTGGCGCCTGTTAAAATCATGGATACATTCCTCACAGTTCAATAGGTGCTGCTCTGGCTCCCAAGTGTCGTCCTCACTGCCGTAGCCTTTCCACTGAACCAAGTACTCTGTCTTCGTTTTTTTGTTTTTCCTTTTGTCAACAGCCTGACCAGAGCCAGGTGGTGGAGGTGAACATAATCCTACTCCTCTTCCAAATCCTGTACGCCCAAACAACTGAAAATTGACAATCAGTACTACCAACCATTAGATGCTTCAGATCAGGAATCACAGCCATTTTCCATCTTGGGAGAATAATGACTCTGGAAGACTTAATATTAAGGTGGAAATGTTCCCCAAAGTTATCTACAGATTCAATACATTCGCTATCCCGATCCCAACTACCTTTTTTCTGCAGAAATTGATAGTTGATTCTTAAATTTATGTGGGAATGGAAGGGATGCATAATATCTAAAACAGTCTTTAAAAAGAACAAAGGTGGAAGATTCACTCTTTGTGATTTCACAACTTTACTACAAAGCTATAGTAATCAAAACTGACAGTGGCATAGGAGAGACAAATAGATCCATAAAACAGAATCAAGAGTTCAGAAATAAACCCTAACATTTATGGTCCATTGATTTCTGATGAGGGTGCCAAGAAAATTCAGAGGGGGAGGAAAAATAGTCTATAATAAATGGTGCTGAGACAACTGGATGTCCACATGCGAAAGAATTAACCTGGCCCCATACTTTGGAGCATATACAGAAGCTCACTCAAAATGGATCAGAGAGCTAAATGTATGAATTGAAACTATCAAACTCTTGGGTGAAAAGATAGACATAAATCTCTATATCTAAGTGATGATTTCTTAGGTTTGACACCACAAGCATGAGCAGCAAAAGAAAAAGAAATAGATAAATTGGTGTAATCAACATTAAAAACTTCTGTGCGTCAAGGCACATTATCAAGAAAGTGAAATGACAGCTCACAACTGAGAGAAAATATTTGCAAATCATCTCTTTGATAAGGGACTGGTACCCAGAATTTGGAACTCTTACAGCTGAATGATAAAGGACAACCTAACTTTTGTAAATGGGGAAATAATCTGAATGAGCACATTAAAAGATGCTCAACAATACTAGCCATTAGCAGCGGTTCTCAACCTGTGGGTCACGACCCCTTTGTAACAATAAAAATATATCACGGCATTAGGAAGGTTGAGAGCCACTGCATTAGAGGAATGGAACCCAAAACCACAAGGATGGCTGTAATAAAAAAGAGAGCTCTCACACCTGCTGTTGGGAATGTAAAATGCTGCATCCACCATGGAAAACAGTTTGGTAGTCACTTTAAAAACTAGCATGGAATTGCCATACGACCCATGAATTCCTGTCCCAAGTATATAGCTAGGAGAACAGAAAACGTGTCCACACAGAAACTCGCAGACAAGTGTCCTATTGGCATTATTCATAAAAGCCAAGAATACTCAAACCCATCAGCTGATGAATGGCTAACAAAAGTGTGATATATCTGTAAAATGGACTATTATTCTGCCATAAGAAGAAATGAAGTACTGATTCATACTTCAACATGAAGAACCTTATAAACATTGTTAAGTGAAAGGAACTGGCACAAAGAGCCACCAATTACATAAGTCTATTTATATGAAATGGCTATCTTAAAAGATTCTTGAATTCATCAGAACATTGACTATTCATAAGAATAATATATTTAAGAATTCATAAGCATATGAAAAAAGAATACATCTGTAAGAAGAATAAATGTTCTATGACCTTTGGCTGTCAACAAAATGAAAAGTCTATAAATGAATACATTCACTGAAAAGATTAAAGCATTTCCCTTAAGACTTTTAGTATGCTAATAAACTTGGGAAGTTTGATGAAATGATCAGTTGGCAAATTGACCTAGAACAGTGGTTCTTGAACTTTAGCATGCATTGGGGTGGGGGAGGGGGAGGGCTGTGAAATACTTCCCAGACCCCACACCCAAGGTTTGTGGTCCAGTTCCACAACTGCGTTTTAGCAGTTGCCAGGTGAGGCTGTGTTGGGAGCATGCCTTGAGTGCCATGGCCCTGTGCCTGGCGTGTAGAGCATAACATGTGCTTAACACAAAGAAGCTGGCAAAAGAGTAAATGATGGCTTGACTGGCCTTGCCTAGCCTCTAGAACCCTACTATGTACCTGCAGGCCCCCCATCCAGAGCCCGCCAATGCCCTCTGCCTGCCTCAGGATACCTGTGCAGCCCAGGCCACGTCATGTGTGTCCCTGGAATAAGGGCCAGGTTCTCCCAAGACCAGGACAGCAGAGGAAGCTGGGGTCTTGGAAGGCTCAGGGCCTACTTGTGTCTCAGTGTCATTGGGCTGTCCCAGCACTTGAACTTCTGATGCTGTACTCAGACTCAGGGATCTCAGGGATGCCTTCTTGGCAGCTGGACATGTCCTGCGAATGTCACTGTCATCAGAAAATGAGCTGACATGACAGGGCAGTATTGTTGGCCAGTTCCTCAAAGTGCCAGGAGGTCCCAGGCTGGGGTGGCACCACCACTGGCCTAAGTATAGCAGCAATCACCACTGGTGGAGCTGGTCCTGCTCCACGCTAGCACAGGGGTTGCCACCCTGAGAGGGGCAGGGTCTCCAGCCCTGTTGCAGATGAGAGGTGTCCTTTTCCTTGGGGCTACAACTGAGGACTAAGAAGAGCTGGTTCCCACCTGCTGGGGTGTGTGGGCACAGTTGGAGTAGCAGCCTGCAGTGTTGGAGAAGGGACCTACATCACCCTCTGGGACCCTGCCACTCCCAGCCTTCTGGAAACATTGGCTCTAGCGTAGGGCCTCTCATTTCCTTTCCAGACCACAGCCTACAGGAAAGTGGGCTTCTAAACAGACCCCAGGGGCCTGTGGGTGGAGGGCAGGAGGGAACAGGCCCCAGAGAAAGGCCCAGAATAGCTGTGGCCAGTGATTACAGGGCTAGGCTGGTGTGCCTAGCCCCGCCCTGGCTACCACACAGACCTGAGGAGCTCTGGGACCTGCAGATGGTCAGGGTAGCAGGCAGGGGGATAGATCCTTGGGTCCAACTCCTGCACAAGGCCACAGTGGGCCATCTCTCACCCTCCTAAGCCCAAGCCCCCTTGGCCGGTATCCTCTGCCTCCAGCCCCAGGTCCCAGGTCCTGCCAAGGGCACGGTGAGGCAGACAGGCCAGGAAAAGCCACATGTCAGGCCCAGCCTGCACAGCCAGGGAGGAGCCTGAGCTGGCCACAGAGAAAAACACACACTGCTTTAACAAAGGAAACAAAACTAGCAGGTTAGGAGAGAGGACAGTGAGAGGGACTGGGGCGCTAAAGTCACAGTGACAGAGAGAGAGCTATGTAGGACAGGGACCACAGTCAGGAGCAAGAGAGGTAAGGAGACAGGAACAGAGAGAGACACAGGAGGACACGGGGACCTCTGAAGTAGCCCAGAGCAGGCAGCTGGGCTGTGACAATGGGGAAGCAGCTGCTGCCTTCTGGGTGGGCCCAGGGCCCATATATGACATCCGCAGAGGGCTCAGGCCATAGACACTCTCCAGCCCCAGGCCTAAAGGCAGGTCTGCATCCGCAGCCAGGGGGCCAGTGTGGGAACCACCCAGTACCTGCAGTTCTCAGCCCCCGGGGGACACAATGCCCACTGCAGTGTAGGCTGGTAGCCCCTGGGAGAACACAGCGGTCAGCCCTGGGAGGTGGGGCTGCACCTGGACTGAGCAGTGGGGCTTGGGGTTGTGTGCACCTTGACTTGCTTACTTCTAGCAAGTAGAGACTATTACTCCTATAGAATAATATTAGTTTCCTATAGGCAAACTGAGGTCAGAGGGTTAAAGAAACTTGTCAAGACCTCACAACTTACTTGCTGTACCAAAAACAGGATTTAGCCCCAGGCCCTTGGCACCAGCATCTGTGTCCTCATGCCCGTGTTGTCCTTCCTCTCAGCTACCACTGGCCCCGTCCATCTGCACAGCCCCCTTGGGGTGGATGGTGAAGTGCCACCCAGCAGGGGCAGTGGGTTACCCAAGGTCATGCCTTGGCAGTGACCAGACAGGATGCTGCAGACACCATGCTGGGAGGCTGCTTTGCCAACAAGGCCTCGGGTGAAATGTCGTGCAGAGCAACCCAAACAGAGAAGCAGGACAGTAGTACTGGGCATGCCCAGCCCCTGCCAGGGAAGGGCACATGCCCCCCTTGCAGGGATGAAGGCCACAAGTCTCCTTTGGGGGAAATGCTGCTTGGAGACTCCCAGTCTAGTGAGTGGGGATTGTGACACGGATCTGGTTAATAAGTTCTAGCTTGTCAGTGTCGCAAGAACAGCCCAGCGGGAGCGGCCAGGCTCACGCAGCGTGGCCCGCAGGGAGCCTGGCGCCCGCAGACACATGTCCCAGCACAGCCTCTGAGGGCCTCACTACTGGGTCTGCCCCATCCTCCCCCAAGGAGCTTCTGGGGTGACCCGTGTGCCCCAGAGTCAGGAACATTCTTTGTGGTGATCCGGCCCCAGGGAGGGACGCACTGGACAAGCCCTTCATAAGTAAAAAGAAATTCTGCCTTTCTTTTTGTTTTTTGAGTGAAACAGAAATCTCTTTACTTGTGTCTAATTCTAACTCCATTTGCTGAACTACACAAGGCATCTGGAATGGAACCATGATCTGACCAGATTATTGCTAGCACAGTCCTGTCAGCTGGGCCTCTGGAGCCTCCAGAACCCCACTCCCACCTTCCCCACAGCAGTCAGCCCCGCCTGGTTCTCGCTGCAGCAGTGGCCAGGACTGGAAGGAGGCACCTCGCCATCTCCTGCTTCTGCTTCCCTGCCTTGGTGATCTCAAACCCATGGGCCTTCTGCTGTCTCACAACAAGCTCTGCTTCTGCCAGGGCCTTTCCACATACCTTTCCTGACTTGCTGCTGGGCTGCTACAGTCCAGCCACAATGGCCATCCTGCCGATCTTGCTGCTCACGGCACACAGCAAGCACCCCCTTCTCACGGCCTTGGTACTAGTGCTCCCTCTGCCTAGATGCTCTTCCAGGAACCTTGAAAGTGACCAAATCTCAATGCAAATGTCCCCTTGGCAAAGAGGGCCTGTCCCAACAGTCTGAAGCAGCACTCCACCAGGATTGCTCCCACTCTGTTCTTCAAATGTGTCCATGGCACTTATTACTGCTGAAATCATATGGTTTCTATGTAGGTTGACCCCTCTAGAAGGTCGCTTCTATTAGGAAGAGGACTGTTTTTCCTTCCTGTAACCCCTGTACTTCACATAGTTTTGATGCCTATTTAAAGACTCTACTCACAGCTGTCGGAAGAACTCCTGGCCTGCAGCCATTCAAGGCCACTCATGACTGAGCCTCAACTTAAGGTATCTTTCTGGCTTCTAAACCCACCTCTCCTCCTCAAGAACCTGGAGCTCTGCCCACAGTACATCCCTTAAGACACCAGCCACTTAACTTCTCAATGCTTTTGTCTGGCCTTTCTGTCTGCAATTTCCTTTCCTCATTTTCCTACCTAATAAGTGCCTGTACAGCCTTCAAAGCCCAACACAAATGCCCCTGCCCTGGAGAAGAGAAAGACAAGGATTTGGATTAGACTGGGGGTTAAACCTGGCCCTGTACATCCTGGTTTGAGCAAGTTACTTCCTTTGCCTTGATCTTAGTTTCCTCCTCTGCAAAGTGAGGTTACCAATTCCCACTCTGTCCTGCTGTCCATCTGTCTGCCAGCTTACCTTTTCTCCTGGTACCCTCTGAGCTCTGCACACTCCAGCAGCACTGGGGAGTGGGCAGCAGTGAGTATCCACTGGTTTGGTCCCAGCAGCCACGCCCTTCCTTTTGCCTTACACTCAGTGCAGTGGTTCAGGTAGGCTTCCTCCTCTGGGGCTATTGAGGCAGGCATGTGGCCCAGGCCTGCCCAGTCAGAGCCTGCCACCACTTCCTGCCACTGGCTCAGAGATAGGCACTGGGCGACCAGGTCCTAGCCACTGAGATGCACCCTTGGGACCCTGGCTGGAGCGTCGGTAAAGGATCCCTTTTTGGGCTGGGGCTGTTTAGAGTGAAGAGCTGGAGCTGAAGCTGTGATTTCAGCCCTGGGATCCATCTGTGTCCCAGGCACAGACCTTTGGACTCTTTAGTTACACTCACAGACAAATGCTCTTCCTGGTTGAAGTGAGTCAGAGTTGGGCTCGTCCTCACCGAGACCACCATTGTCTGTGGGTGGGTACCAGACTCGGTTCCTGCTCTGCTTGCCTGAGCAGGGTCCGGACTGGGGATGGAGTCAGGTGCTCAAGTGCAGACAAGGGGACCAATGGGGTTGCACCAAGCAAAGTTTGAGGGAATACTTCCAGCTGGGGTCCTGCAGGAGCTGAGTGAGAGGCAGGGGAGACAGGACAGCTAGAGGGTCCATTTGCACTCCCCTAGCTGTGCTGGCAATGGCCCTGACCTCTGCACTGAAGGGTGCTGCTCTGGAGCCCTCAAGGGGCCTGCTGGACTCCAAGGCCAATACCCATCTCAGTCCTCAGCAGCTGTCTCAGGCCTGGGGACTGCATTTCTTCTGCATGGGAGCCAAATACAGAATTCATCAGCTGTGAGTGTTGTACACTGCATAATTGCAGGGCACCTTGACAAGCACACATCCTGAGGGGGTGTGTGTGAGGGGAACAGTGAGAGGGGGTGAGGGTGGAGGAGGGAATGTAGGGCCCCATGTAAGATCCCTGGGTCCTTATACTCTCTAGGAAGGATGATGCTGTGAGGTCTCAGTTCACATGTCACCCTATGGTAGAAAGTGCTGGGCTCTAAGAGAACAGGAGAGTCGCAATCTAGCCTGGAAAGGAGGTGCTAGGCTGCTTTGGGAACCCTGTCTCTTTGACACCCTCCCTTCCCTGCCCCCAAATCCAGGGCCTTCTAGGAGTCACCAGAGGCTCAGTCTGGCCCCAAGGGAAATACCCATGACTTCCAAACATTTGGAAAGATGCTGACCTCTGTGGATGAGTGATCAGAGTGGAAGGAGGGATCTGATGCTATGGATAAGCCGAGGAGCGGCTTAGGCACCATCAGGTTCTCACTGGGTGGTGTGTTTTGGGGCGGAGGGTGCAGAGCTGAGATCCAGATGGGGAAATGCTGCCCAGGCTGGAGTGCAGTGGGTATTTCTAGGTGCAACCCTGACTGGCACTCCTGGGCTCAAGTGATTGTCCCCTCATCTCAGCTTTTGTGCTCAGCTTGATTTTGGTTTCAGTATTAAACACGGAAGCTCTGTGAGGCAGCATATTTGTAGGTTTTGTTCCCCACTGTCTCCCACCTAAGTGGATGCTTGCATGAACAGGCATCCAGCAAAAATGAGATAGGTGGTATTGGAGTGTACAAGTCACCCTAACGCCTGCTCTTTCCCCATGCCTGCCCTGCTCCCAGGTTTTGCTGGGGATGAGGTGGTCCAAGACCTTGGTTTGTTTCTCTTCTCTCAAACGTGGGTAGGGAAGGTGGCAAGAGAGTGTCCCACAGAGACATGGGGACACACAGTGCAGTCCCCTGAGGATGCATGCTCTTCTGCAGACACTCCCCCGGGGCCCAGGCCCTTGGATTTCCTCTCCCTTCTCATACTGGGGCTAAGCCCTGTGGGTTCAGTAGCCATCATGCCCTACCCTGTCCCAGGTACTGGACAATCATTTGTCTACTGAATGACTAGGTAGTCGGAGACTGTGACAGCCACACACATCAGGACCACACCCCAGGCTATGCTGAAACAGGAGAAGCAAGGACACAGATGAGGGGATGGGGGTCAGGGTTTAGCTCCATCCCCTGGGCTTGGGGAGGTATCCAGCTCTGGCCTGCTGTGTCTGGACGTGCAGGGGACAGGGTAGATGGGCAAAGGCCTCCCAGCCCTGCTCTCTTTCTCCCACATCCACTGCCAATGGTCCCTGCCCACCCTGGGGGTAGTTACTGACTCACTGGGGCTATGTCTGCAAGGCTCCAAGGGTCAGCCTCAGATGTTCACAGAGCTCACAGAGGCATGGGGGAGGTGGCCAGAAACATCCCCTTCCCACACACACAAGGCAGGAGATTGGGAAACAGGGCGGAGTGGCGCCTTCAGCCCTAGGCAGACTGCACAGACCCCGCTCAGTCGCATACCTGTCTGGCCTCTCTGGGCTGTTTCCTTCTGTGTGAAATGGGCTGGGGACGCCTGAAATGACCTGAACGGAGACTCAGCCTGAACACTGAGCACATGCGGGTTCAGGCAGGTACTCAGCCCTGCAGAGTCAAGACTGGCTGCCTCAGTTTCCCCAACCAGACCATGAGGGCAGTGAGAAGGCCTTAAGCCCATCCCCGTGGGAACTTGAGGGCAGGGCAGCGGCTCCGGTGAGCAGTGCTTAATGTGCAGAGGGACACCCTTGGCCCCTATCAAAACTAACATCCAGGGGCTCTGGACGCTCAGGGTGTGAGGGCAAAGGTAAAGGAGGCTGCCTTCCTGGACTGACCAAATGTCCTCCACCACCCATAACAGACTGGTCTCCCTCATACCCAAATGATCACCTCTCCAGGCTACAAGAGACCAACCTCCAAGGGGCAGCAGGACGGTTGCTTGCGGGTTATTAAAGCCTTTCTGGGCCCTGCCAGCCCTATGCCCTAGCCGGGAAGGAGACAGCAGGTGCCCCTCCGCCATGGAGAGTTAGCGCCCTCACTCACCAGGGCGCAGGGCGCGCGGTGCGACGCACAGGAGCAGGAGCGCGGCGCCCAGACTCACGGCCACCAGCGCGCGCCGCCTCCAGCAGCGCCTCCCCATGCTGTGCCCGGGGCGGAATGGCAGTGCCTGCGTCCTGCCGGGGGCGGAGGCGACCGGCCCAGGGCCCGCCCCAGGACCTGCCGGGCTGCCTGTCTGCCGGCGTGTACCAAGGCTTGCGGCACGGGGGTGCGATGGCCCCGCTCATCAGGGATGGGCTGGGGGGGACAGAGGTCAGACCCAGCCACATGAGTCTCTGCCATTCTCTGGCCTCTGGGGACTGGGGAGATGAGCAACGGTAGGTCAGAAGTCTGACTCCTCTTTTCATGTCCCCACCCGAGAGTGGAGGGGAGCCCTGTCTCTAGTAAGGCTCTGCCCCTAGGGTTTGCCCTGGGGCTTCAATGTCTACCCCAAAAGCATTGTCACTGTGGTGTGCTCCACACCCCTGGGCAGTGTCCTCTTGCCTTTTTGCTGTCACAGATAAAGGGGCCCAAGGGTGGATCTGGGATGAGCCAAGGAGCCTAGAGGAGGGACCCCCCACCCCCCCATATCCCACAGCCCTGTAACCTTGCTTTCCTTGGGGTCTGCAGGGCCTGCCTGAATCCTAGCTCATGCAGATCCTGGCAAGACTCTGGGAGGAAAGGTCAGCGTCTCAGCTTACACCCCCCTGGGCTTCAGGACTGTTGTGCCTCATCTTGTCACCCACTACTGCGCTGGGGACCAAATGAGCATTCAGAGCTTGCCAAGGACTTGTGTAGTTTGTGGGGTGGGGAGAATGGTGAGAGTAGAGTCCAGCCTTGAGAGATAAAGCCATCCATCCAGCCCTTGGGCGTGGAGACCACACCTGGCCAGGGTCTTGCTGCCCAGAAGTGAGGTAGTGGGAACTGGAGGTGTGGCTGGCACTGCCTGTAGCAATGTGAGCGTGTGGATGGGGCTCTGCGGTGAGCTCCAATTCTTGAGCTGCTCTTGAAAAATCTGGTGACTTCAAAGGCTGCTGCTGCCACTCAGCTGTGTGAGGTAGGTCACTGTCTAGTCAGATCACAATGTTTTGAAGATTCAGTGAGATCTGGGAGATGTCTGTGGTGAGTCCCATAAAATAATGTATTTATTTTATGACTACTGCCTGTGTCGGGCAACAGGCTCTGGTTTCTGTTACAGTGATAATGTAGAAATTCTTTCCTATTTTACAATTATTTAAGTTTTAAAAGGTCTATTAAAGGAATAATATTAATCAAATAATAGTTCTTCTGGCTTTACGATATGGCTCCAAATGGTGAGGGTGGTTCTCAAATGAGAGAGGGATGGGAAACCCTGTACCCAGGTAAATCATGGCTTCCCTGGTCTTGTGGAACCTGCCACTCATTCCTAGACTGGCCCAGGATCCTGGGATCCTGAGTCCTCCTCCCCTTGCTAGGTCCAAGTTTCTTCTAAACATGCATTTCTAGGTCTCCCCAGTTCTGCACCTGAGTTCCCATCCCCTGCCCTGGGAGTAGTCAGCGCGAGTGTTGCCTTCTGGGCTGCCACCTGGTGGCCAGTGTTGAGAATAACATTTCAGTTCATCTTTGAACAGCGCTGTCTGATGTCCAGGGAGATGGTCCCCTGGGGGTTAGGGACTGACTGGGGTAAGTCTTGGATCTTGGGGTGTGTGGGAGTGCAGATGCCTGGCTAGAGAAGACTCCCTCTCATAGGGTCTTGATCCATGAATGACTGGATCAAAACCCACTCTGTGCTTCAGCTCCCACAGAGGGAACAGACTGAGAGCATCTGCCCTCATGAATTTCCATTACAGGGGGGCGTAGGAAGCAGGAAAAAATAAGTGCTGCAATGAATGGTGCTATGAAGAACATAAAGCAGGTTAAAGGGATGGGAGGCGTGTCTGATGGGACGGGAAGGCCTGGGGAGAAGGTGATGTTGCCTCAGTGATGGGGCTCTGGGGAGAAGCAGGTCTTATGGGTGTCTGGGGAGGAGTTTTTCAGCCAAAGGACTAGCCCTTTCATGGGAAGAAAATTTCACATGTGAGGTGACCATATGCTGGTCAGCAGAGTTTGCTGTGCTGCATGTGTGAATGTGGAGGAAGAGGTTTGTTCCTCATCCACTGGGATCCTCCCCAGCAAGGTCCCTGAGGTGATGTTCCAGTTGCTAAGTAACACATTGCCATAACATTTATGGGCTTAAAACAACCATTTACATTTTGCTCACAATTTTGTGGATCAGGAATTGGGGGTGCTTCTCACTGGGGAGGGGGTGTCATGCTGTAGCAGTCAGATGGCAGCTAGCTGGGATGCTGACCAGGTGGGACACCGTGATGGCTGGCGGTTTGGATGAACCAAGGACTCCCCAGCACTCCAGCCTGCAGGAGCCTTGCTGACCTGGCCTGGGGCTGCCATTTGTTGGTTACTTGAAAATCACAAAGGTAGGCTCAGAGTTAGGAGTTGGGGCCAAGAATTTCTGAGTATGGTTTAAAACCACAGTGGAGGTTAAAAGAGCAACAGGCAGCTCTGGTGTGGATGAGAGTGGATGGGGGGAGGTCAGCGAGGCAGATGGAAGTCTGCGTCCCAAGGGCTCTGTGCATCATGGGTTGCAGTATGGATTTTTGGAAGCCCAATGGAAGCTGACCATGAAGGACCGCTAAGCGATGGTACAGCCTCCACTGCTCTGCTGGCCCAGGGAGGGGATGGGGCCAGGTGAGAGTGGGAGCTATCTCTCTGCTTTTCTGATAGAGACAACCACTGGAGGAGTAACATCTCATCTGCCGCTTATTCTGTGCCAGGCTCTGTCCAAAGCCCTTCACATGTGTTATTCCCTCTGATCCTCAGGTGCAACCCGCGAACTCCTGTTTCTACTTTCATTTTACAGGTGAGGAAACTGAGGCACAGAGAGGTTAAGTAACTTACCAAGGGCACACGGCTAGAGAGTAGTATTGCCAGGATTTAAACCTAGTGGTCTGCCATATCTCACCTCTGTGAGATCATCCTCACTTCACAATGTCTGTTTGTTTTTAAATTAAACTACTTATTTTGGGATGCCTAGATCTAGGTGCAGTTGTTAGCAATAACACAGAGAGACCCCCATGTTCCCTTGGCCCAGTTCCCTCCGGATGGTAACGTCCTGCAAAGCTGCAGCTGGACTGCACAGCCATGTACTGAAATTCATCATCCACCCGTCTTCTGTACAATGTTAGAAACATTCAAAAACTTGATTGCAGGGCGGCGCCTGTGGCTCAGTGAGTAGGGTGCCGGCCCCATATGCCGGAGGTGGTGGGTTCAAACCCAGCCCCGGCCAAAAACTGCAAACAAAAAAAAACTTGATTGCAGGCATTTAAAAATCAGGAGGTTTCAGGAAAAGCTGTTGGAGTTTCGGCCTCTCTTAATCCATCAAATAGGGAAGCTTCCAGAAAAGCAAATTGCAGCCAAGGTTTCAGTGCAGGTAGATTATCCAGGATGTGAGAAGTGAGGCCAGGAAGGGGAAGCATTAGCTCCCAAGGTAGCATAGCCCAGGATGCTGGGGACTCTGGGCAGGGAGCTTGCTGTCCCCAACCCATCCTCAGGGGTCAAGGGGCCCAGGGAACAGGAGGGGGTAGGTGGCAGAGGTCAGGCTGTGTGACTTCCATCTCGCATGCTCTGTACTTTGGCCTGCAACAGAGCCTGGTACAAGAAGGTTCTCGGTCCATTGTGCTGGCTGGATGGAGTGATGGCTGACGGTGGGCCCACCCTCCAGGCATCCCCTTGCTGGGGAGGACCCCAGTGGATGAAGAACAAACCTCTTCCTCCACATTCACACATGCAGCACAGCACACTCTGGTGACCAGCATATGGTCACCTCACATGTGAAATTTTCTCCCCACCAAAGAGGAGTTCTCCCACAGAGCTGGGTGTCCTCTAATTCAATTCAATTTGATCCTGGTACGACCTACTTGGCGATAGTGTGGTTTGAGGGCCCAGTGTCACAAGACTACCCCTGCCCACTTTAGATGCCAATTGCAAACCTCAGATGGTGACCTGTGTACCAACCAACTGCTGTAAATTGGGACTCCCCTTGGCCCTTCCTAGGGTTCAATTAATTTGCTAGGATGGCTAACAGAGCTCAGGGCAACACTCTCATTACTAACTTATTATACAGTGTATTATGAAGGCCACAGCTGTACAGCCGGGTGGAGAGATGCACAGGGCAAAAGGCCCAGGGCTGCCACAACTTCTCTGCCCACCACCCTTCAGGGACTTGCATGTTCAGCTGCCCAGAGGCTCTTCTGAATCCTGTCCCTCTGGTGTTTTATGGAGACTCCTCCATCAGTCAAATGCAGAGATGGGGATTAGGTCCAACGAGCTTTATTACTAGAAGGCCAGTAATCTGGAGAGCAGCGAGAGTGACCCCTCAAATCTGTTCTGCCTCAGTTACAATTCTAATAACCTTTATAATGAAATACCAGGAAACAAACCTAGGAAATTTTAACTTTATCTCATAGGAAGTAACATCCAAGTAGTCTCCATTCTAACAATGAAAAATGTTTCAACAGCAGAAAGGTGATTTTCATTTTAACAAAATATTTAAGAGAATCATTAAAAAAAGTCAAATCATCAAAGTAACATTTACTCTACCAATATCACAACACTTATTGTCTATGTGTGACTACATCCCCCAAAGTCTTTTGAAACAAACATCCTCATAATCATGGTGAAACCTTCATGAGATAATCACAAAAGGTGTGTGGGGAAGGCTGAGCAGACTAGGTCAGCTGCACTGCCTCAGCTCAGTTTCTCAGATTTCTTTTTTTTTTTTTTTTTTTTGTTTTTGAGACAGAGCCTCAAGCTGTCACTCTGGATAGAGTGCTATGGCATCACAGCTCACAGCAACCTCCAATTCCTGGGCTCAAGCGAGTCTCCTGCCTCTGCCTCCCGAGTAGCTGGGACTACAGGTGCCCGCCACAAC
>CAUYRH010053774.1:0-63263 GCA_963574655.1 Perodicticus potto | reverse complement strand
GCCATTTGGAATTCTTCTATGCCATAAGCTCCCAACTGGGGAATAAAGCCCTTCCTCTTATACATGTGGTGTTTGGGTGCTCTTTCTCTCTGTTGGGCCTTGTCTTCCTGCAACACTTTGAGATGTAAATCTTCTCTTAACTTCCTAATTTCTTGCCAGTTTTATAGCACAAAAATGTCTTTCTCCAGAAACTGGGAGCCATTCCTTTAGACTGTAATCATCAAGAAAGATAAGGAGTTGCTGTATAAAAGTCTCTGTGAGAAGGTAGAAGCCTAACTTTTAAGTGACAATTAGCAAACAGGCGGAGTCTAACTGTAGCTGGAATTTCTCTGTGTTGGATCCTTGTTCTCAAGGTTTGAAGACTGAAGCCACAGTCCAGGCAAGTAAGTAAAAAGAATGAGTTTATTGAAAGATAAAAGAAATAGATAAGGGAAAGAGGGGGAACAGAACCTCCAGTGGCAGAGGGGGAATGCAAGTGGGAAGCCCATTTGAGCCTTCTGTCCAGAAGTTTGTATTCTGTTTTTCCTATCTTGCAGTCCCGCAGGCTGGGGGTAGGAGGGAGATTTGGGAATGTATGTCCTGGGGATGTTACAATTGGCCAGGAGCCTAAAAGCAGAAAAAAAATCCTAAAATTAGCACAGGAATGTTTTCTTTGATGGTTTGAGCCCAGGTGAAGAAGTAGGGTGTGTGGTCTCTACTCCAGAATGAACCACCCAGCTGCTTTAATCATGACCTTGCTTCAGGCCAGAGAACACAGCCTTAGAAGGGCCTCTTTGTAGCTAGAGATGGGATCTGTGATGAGATTGGTTTCTTGGCTCACTTAAGGTTAGAAAATAGGGGTCTCTCCCCAGCCCTCAATTGGGGAATGTTGCATCATAATCACATTGACCAACGTCTCCTTAATGTCCTACAAGACACTTCCATTAACTTATCCCAGTATTTATCAAATGTCATGTCTTCTGTTTCTACAGAGTTTAATTCAGTCTCTCTCTCCCACTGCAATAATATTAAATAAAGTCTTCCTGTTTAATCCTATTTGGTGTAATTTTTTTCTTTTATACTATCAAAAGCCCTACAAATAGAGAAGGAGGGGCTTATAAATTTACTTTGTCAAATTAAGTATTACACTCATGACATTCTAAAATTATCAGTAGTCTGGCTCGGCACCTGTAGCCCAAGTGGCTAAGGCACCAGACACTTACACCAGAGCTGGTGGGTTCGAATAAAGCCCAGGACTGCCAAACAGCAATGACAACTACAACCCCAAAACAGCCGGGCTTTGTGGCGGGTGCCTGTAGTCCCAGCTACTTGGGAGGCTGAGTCAAGAGAATCCCTTAAGCCCAGGAGTTGGAGGTTGCTGTGAGCTGTGATGCCATAGCACTCTACCCAGGGCAAGAGCTTGAGTCTCTGTCTCAAAAAAATAAATTAATTAATTAAATAAATAAAATTATCAGTAGTGTAATACTACACAGATTGCAATTCTAGATGAATGGACAAGGGTGTGAAAAAAATGCCAATTGGTTGCTTTGGTTATCTCAGAGAAGTGGAGTTTCTGAGTGTGAAGTGTAGAGATGATAGAGCTTAACTCTTTTTATGTCCTTTTTTCTATTCTTTGACATTTTACAATTTGTATTTTTCCATCACATAAATACACAGGCACACACATAGGTATAAAAACAAAACTGAAAGGTAAGCCAAAAAAACAGATATGAGAACAAACCTGTCTGTGGCTGGTGATTTCTCAGAAGAAATGGTTGCTATTCATAAGTGATAGATTTAAAAACATATTAAAAAAGAATTTTGAAGGTATGTGCTACTGAGGTGTTGTGTGAGGGTCTGATGGAGCAGCCGATGAAGCAGAGGTTAGACTGGCATGTTGGAATAGTATGAGACAGAGAGGTCTACAAGCTCTGATGACAAGTAGCAAACTCCGTTATTTCTGGCCAGTTTTTATAGCCAGTTCAGCACGTTCAGCACGTACCCACTATTATTCTATAATTATACAAAGATCTTAAGGTTACAAAGTAAAACTAGTTTAACTTTTTCTTGGTGCCTTCAAGACTATGGATAAACAGCTACACATTCTTCTACAGCCTTTATAATACCATATATAGCAGTCATTAATAACATACTGTCAGCCAGTTGCCTAAAAACAAATAAGTCACAGGACACCTGCAGGGGAATGGGCTGCTTGTATGCCGTCTCTCTGGAGGCCCTCGATCTGGAGGTAGAGACCTTTTCTTACAAACCCCATTTGGAGATACCTTGAACTTGCCAAGGGTGTGTCTGCACACCCCAGCCCCCATGGTCAGCTTCTGAGGACTGGGCTTTTGCCCCCAAAGCACCCAGGCTTAACGGCCTATTGAGTTTAGCCCTGGTTTCAGCCTGACTGTGCCAAGTAAGAATTATGTCCCTGCACACTCTCAGAAAGATGGGCACAGAGGCATATAGACTTTTCGCCTATACTGAGGAAATATAATTAAAACCCAAACCTTCTCCCAACACAGAATATCTCCCCAGAAGTAAAAGAGAAAGAAGACAATCTTATTGTCGAAAATCCATTAGACAAGAATGTGACGTATATCACAGGCAATCTGCTAAAAGATTGCCAAGATAGAAAGAAATCTCCCCTTTTTATAACAGCTAAGCAGATGCAACCTGTTACATACACTAACTGGCCATCAAGTAAGAGGAATTGACACCAACATTTGTTACATGTAGTTCATTCTAAATTGACGTGGTAATTGGGGGCAACTTGAACGTTACCTAAGAAATGCAAACAATGTAACCTAATAATTTTACCCTCATATTAATCAGAAAAGAAATTTTAAAAAAACTGACAAAAGACATATGTAGTTTTATGAGGATTTACATACATTTCAGAAAAACACAAAACACTTAAAAGTAAAAGTAAAACTTTTCTGAAGAAAATTACAAGTTTTCTAAGAACAACATCAACAACAACAACAAACAGGGAAATTCCTTCCATTATTTTCTATGGGGAAAATTAAGCCTCTTATTTTTAATTTATGTTTTCTCTTACAGCAACACTGTTCTCTTTAACAGAAACAAACAAGGACAGAATAAAAAGAGAAAGAAATGAAAGATTGTTAAGTCATCTATTTATAAACTGAAGTCAATTCAGTTTATGATCCTGACTTAGTGGACTCTTAACACCACTGAAGGATCGGGTTGGAGGTTTCCAGTTACCTAGAGTACCAGTTATGAGACCCTCCTCTCCTAATCCATGTATTTTCAGTTTAAGTAATATAATTAATTGTTTCTCTATTCATTTTATAGTATTTATTTATTAAGGGATTTCTAGACAAGAAAATATATGAGGAAGAAAATAAAAATCACTGATAATCAAACACTTTTAATGTGCATTTTTTCTAGTAATAATTTATAGTTTTATATATATATATATATATATTTAGAAACAGAGTCTCACTTTATCACCCTCGGTAGAGTGCCATGTAGTCACAGCTCACAGCAACCTCCAGCTCTTGGGTTTAGGCGATTCTCTTGCCTCAGCCTCCTGAGTAGCTGGGACTACAGGCGCCCACCACCAACCTGGCTATTTTTTGTTGCAGTTTGGCCAGGGCTGGGTTTGAACCAGCTACTCTCAGTATATGGGGCTGGTGCCTTACTCATTGAGTCACAGGCGCTGCCCTGTGGCTCAGTGAGTAGGATTATATATTTTCATATATCTCAAATCACAGTATATATATATAATTTTATTAGGTCTTTGAATAAAATCATATATATATTTTAATGTATGCAATTAACTTTAGAATTCTTCACAATGTATTATATTGTGTAATCTGTGTTCTAGGGCTTTTTGGTTTCTAAATCAGTAATTCACACTCAATGGTCAACTAGCACGTATCAGAAATACCATGTTACAGAGATGCTACGTTGAGCAATTTGGCTATTTTTATGACATCTGCACCAGAGACTTTGTTTAATCTACAGAAATGAGTTTTATTGATGAAATTAGTTAATTAGCAGAATGCATATTAGAATGACATTGGTAATGAATGGATTATCTAGAATAAAGTGACTTCCCCATCTTTGCATTAGCATAGAATAAAAATTTAAGAAGTATTTTAACATGTCATGTTGGGAAAGCTCCTGGGCTTGATCCCTAAGTTTTTTGTTTTGTTTTGTTTTGTTTTTAATTTGCAGTTTTTGGCCGGGGCTGGGTTTGAACCCGCCACCTCCGGCATATGGGGCCGGTGCCCTACTCCTTTGAGCCACAGGTGCCGCCTCGATCCCTAAGTTTTTAACACTCAGCTTCTTTTTCTGGAAATCCCTAGATGCCTGGTCTACGTATGGAGTGGTCAGATGAATAGTGCAGCTGCAATATCGTCCCATTGGCCTTAGGTGAACCTTCTGTAGGAGGATGTTTAGAGAACTCTGAAAAAGATATTATAGAACTTATTTTTTCACTCTCTTATTAAATGCATACTTAACATTAAAGTCAGTATGTGTGGGAGAGAAAGACCAGAGAGTTGCTTCATTAAAACTCTGTGGGATGAGTGTGGAGGAGCAGGGACTCCTCACCCAGGGTCACCGGTGGCCACTGTAAATGCCAAAATGACTTACAGTTATTTAAGACCAACTTTCCTTGTCCCAGTTTGGAACACAAATAACTTCTCTTATTACATTTCTTTATAATTTTTTACAAAGATAAACAACTTATCAGGATCAACTGATGGAGAAATGGATGACAATGTAACAAAATGACAATGTAACATCTTTGTTCATGACTCTGAATTTCTACTTATTTTACTGGTGGATAATGCTAGAAGTGATATTACTTCTTCAATATGTCATTATAACATTTTATACAGTGTGAAATTATTTTATAGAGAATACATGACACTTTACAATCTATTTCTCTGAAAGGTAGGAAGTTGCCTCAATAGTCTCCAAATCATCTTTTATTTTTATGTACTAGGGATGAAAATATATCAAGCCTCCTGACATTTCAGGACACACTATCTTTACCAGCCATCTCTCTTCTCTATTTCCACTTTCTGTGCAGACTGTCACACACACATAGATAAGCAGCAACCTCTGAGGCGGGATCATTTTAATCACTGCTGTGATCAAGGAATACTTTAGATATCTTGAGAGGCAATAGCTGGAAGAAAAGATCAGGACATTAAATTCAAAAAAGCCAAGTTATCATGCCTTTCCAAAGAAAGTAATAAATAGAAAATGCTGAAGGAGATGAGCCGACCCCCCAAAGCAGGTACATAACCCAAGTTAGAAGTGATTTTTTGCATGTTTTGTTAATAATACTGTGGGAAAATAATACTTCGGGAAAATTTAAAATATAGCCAATGTTATTTAAAAATTCATTTGTGAAAATGGCTTGTGGTGTTTAGTAGTAAAATGTGACTACAGGCAAAATGAGAGGACTGTTGTATGGAGGCTTGTTTCAGTGTGTGTGTGTGTGTTCGCAGGTGTGAGTCCATGTCATTATTTGTGCCAACCCCTGTAGGAATGACAATAATAATAATCCCTAAACCAATAGTCATAAATTTGGAATGGGAGCTAAATATAAAGGGGAGAGCTTAACTTCTTTCATGTCCTTTGCGTTTTTTATATCTTGTAATTTTTATTTATTACTCTTACAATTAAAATATATGTGTTAAAAACAAAAAAATATTAAGCCAGAAACTGCATCATAATTAAAATAACTATGTAAATATATAAATGGATATATACAAGTGAAATAATTGAATTAATAAAATATTTAGTGATACATTTTGACCGACTTTATATTTTTTACCATGAATATTCAGCACAGGGTAGTCAGAATCACTGTGTTGATGAAAGTAAAATTTTATCATAAATGTAAATATAGTAGCACTATTTTTATAAAAGAATATCCATAGCGAAATCTGTACCAATAAAGAAAATAAAGATCTGTACTATTACTCAGTTAGTTTGATTACAAAGTAAAGAACCAAAGTGAATTCTTTAAATTTCCAACACATTAGTTAACAATTAATAAGTGGAAAGTTTATTTTTGCAGTATAAGTCTTGAGGGCCTCTTTTGCTTAGGTTCTGAATCTATTTTTCTTCAAGTCTGATTTTTTTTTTTTTAATCTTTGTGGGTATAGACTCTGACTCTAAAGAAGTCTAGAAAACTCTAAAATTGAAGAGTAGCCTTGCATCACCATTTCCCCAAATTCGACACTGCACGTTATTTCTGTGCTTGAACTTAATATGTTGTCTAAAAGACCTGTTATATGCAAATGTTTGCAGAATGAAGACAATCGCCAAGGATGAGAAGGAGCTCATTTATATGTAAATGACTTGGTAAAGAAGTAATAGAGCATGCATTTCTCCATGTTATAAAAAATGTCAATACCCTGAAAAATAGCCTCGTTACAAGAAATTAAGTTAAGGAAGGGAAAATGCAATATCTTAATGGGTAAAACAATCGTCTGGTTATCTGATATGCATGAAAATGTTTCTGGGGACCAAATGTAACTACTTAGACTAACAAGAAGGAATGTGATCAAAATCTTATCATCCACAGAAGAGTCTAAGCTATCATTTTCCCTTCAAGCAAATATCAAAGCAATGTTAAATGAATACATTTCTTAAATTCAGACATATAAACCATGGCATATATTATCATTACTTATTAGAAAAATACATGTCTAAAATTGTATAACCCTTTTGCTTTGAAAAAGAGTAGATGTGAGTTAAGAAAACTTAAAAAAAATTATATAAATTAAATTGTTTAGCTATAAGACTAGACTAATTATAGAAGTTTAAAATACAGAAGCTTTATACCTAACTTTAAGTAGACTGACATATCACATATTTGTAAATATTACACAGATCTGTGAAAGATTGGTAAGACTTTAAGACTTTAACCTGACTCAATTATTAAAAAAAAAAGAAAAAGAAAAAGAAACTTATCATATATTTTGATCTTTGTGCTGAGCAAACTAAGTCACAGAAAGGAAAAGCAACTAGATTAATGACATCTTAAGAGAAAGAATCAGAACTCTTTCTTTTGAGAATTCCAATATGATTTAAATAATGTTGTCAAAAGATGAAAGTTTCAAATGTCACACATTATAAAAGATAATTATAAAAGTCTAGGCTAGTACTCATTCCAAAAAGAAAAAGAACCTGTTCTGTGCTGGTCTGCACAGAAGCCACAACTTGCACATTTTTGATACACTTGCAAATTGGTAGCATCTATAGGAAATTATTCCAATAGAAGACACCTCATTTTCTTTGAAGAGTTTGCATTCAATGATTATATCTACTACTTATCTTTTTTTTTCAGATTAATATGAGAATACAAATGCAAATGTTGTTTTTGTCTTTCTAAGGTAAAGTTCCAGTGGTAATTGAGCCCTTCCCCTGAGGGTAGGCTAGAGATACCCTTACACTGTGCATGTTAGGTGAGAACTTGCTAATCTCCCATGGTAGACATGTACCACAATTTATTAATCCATTCGTGGATCGATGGGAACTTGGGTTTCTTCCATGACTTAGCAATTATGAATTGGGCTGCAATGAACATTCTGGTACAGATGTCTTTGTTTATAATGTGATTTATGGTCTCCATGGAATATTATGCAGCCTTAAAGAAAGATGGAGACTTTATCTCTTTCATGTTTACATGGATGGAGCTGGAACATATTCTTCTTAGCAAAGTATCTCAAGAATGGAAGAAAAAGTATTCAATGTACTCAGTCCTACTAAATCAATTTATAGCTTTCATATGAAAGAAATAACACAAGTATAGCCCAAGAAGAAGGGGAAAGGGAGGGGAGGAGGAAGGATGGGTGGAGGGAGAGTAATTGGTGGGACCACACCTACGGTCCCTGCATCTTAGAAGGCTGCAGGTGAAACTTACTAAATGTAGAATATAAATGTCTTAACACAATAACTAAGAAAATGCCATGAAGGCCATGTTAAACAGTTTGATGAAAATATTTCGAATTGTATATAAAACCAGCACGTTGTACCCCATGATTGCATTAATGTACACAACTATGATTTAATTTAAAAAATGCTTTGCATGGTGCCTGCCCCCTAACAAAGTCGGTGTTCAGTAAATCATACATAACATATCATCATTACTGTTAGGCATTTTAGTTTTAGTCTACTAATGACATTTCTCTAGGGAAGCAGAGGCAGTTGCACAGGGAAATGTGAATAATATTTCAACTCAAATCTAACGGGTTTTGGAGTTCTTTTGACCCCTTTCCTCTGGGTTCTGGGATGTATAGACTTGTTCGAAATTGCCAGGTTGCATGGTATTAAAGTACTGGGCTTCATCCATAAAAGTCCATAAAAGGGCATTTAAATCTTCCAAGTGATTGCTTATATGCAGGGCTGTGTTTTGGATGCCCAGTCAGATGCTTTGACCACTTTCTAGGTTAGCAGTTAAAGGGAATTTCCTTTTGCAAATACTGAGGGAGCATTTCTCAAAGTCTTCCATGTGCCCTTGTGTTCTGGAGCAGGGGCTGGCGGGAGGGATGTGTGCATGATGCATGGCATTTGTGGACAGCCTTGTTTGGTTCCAGATCCTGCTCTCACCAAGAGAGATGAGGGTCAACACCCCAATATTAGTGTTTGCAATTGGGGTGACAAAGCAGCCTGTTATGACAGTAGATACTGATACTAATATCCATACCAATACTAATATTGATATTAATATCAATTTTAATTTCAGCACTTATCATCTCTCAATGTTATTCTCTGCCACACCTTCTTTTAAGAGAAAACTTAGGCTCAGAAAGAATAAGTAACTTTCCCAAGCCCAAGGACACAGAGCAACCAGGTGGCAGACTGGGGATGCAAACACAATCATGCCTGACTCAAAAACCCCAGTTCTTTATTTTCTTTAAATTCTTTTGTTGTTGTTGTTGAGACAGAGTCTCACTTTGTCACCCTCAGTAGAGTATCATGGCATTATAGCTCACAGCAACCTCAAACTCTTAGGCTCAAGCAATCTTCTTCTTGCCTCAGCCTCCTAAGTAGCTGGGACTACAGGTGCCCTCTGCAACGCCCAGCTATTTTTGGAGATAGGGTCTACTCTTGCTCAGGCTGGTCTCCAACTCCTGAGCCCAGGCTGATCTCAAATTCTTGAGTTCAAATGATCCTCCCGCCTCAGCCTCTCAAGTGGTTGGAACTATAGACATGTGTGTGTTGCTGCTCCCAGCTGTATGACACTGTTCTGTCTTCTGCTGTGCTACAGGGGACTGAACACACACACACACACACATGCACATGCACACGCGCACTTAGGCTCCTTTATCTCATGACCTTTCTGTTGCTCACATCTCTCATGGCTGCTGCATTGGAAATTGACTTGAGAAGGTTTATTTACTACACTCTAAAGTAGTCTTGCTATTCTCTCATCGTACTTCATTTTTACTCTAAATATTATTATGATAGACTTATTCTTAGTGAATAGCCCTAGTTTTCGATATTTTTTCTATTATTAACTGGCTGTTGGGATGTTGGGCAAGTAACATTCTCATCTGTAAAGTGGGGATAGCTTTATCTTCTTGACATGTTTTTTGGTCATAATTACATTAGATAACTTGTACCTAGCAGAGGCTGGGTGCAGTAGGAAGTTGGCAAATATTATTTTATGCTTTCCTATTTCATTTAGGGATAAAAAGAGGAAGTTGGGATCTGAGGAGTACTCCAGTCACCCTTTCCTTAAGATGTGTTAGTAGAAATAGTTTATGCTTAGGAATCATATCTATATATGTAATACCAGATAATAGTATATGCTGAGGAATCAGCTGAATTTAAACCCAAGTTTTGTTATTTGCTATGTGCAAGACATTGGGCAAGTCACTTGGCCTCACTGAGCCTATTTTTTCATCTATAAAGTGAGTGTCTTCTTGAAAGGATTAAATGAAATTGTGTATGTACACCTAACTCGGAATCTCTATATCACTGACCCTCAAAAATAGCTCCCATTCACTCACCTTCATTAGCCATCTTATTCCACAATCATAGTTATGATAACTTTTGGCTATTTCTAAAAATTTAATTTTTGCTATTATTGAGGATGGTCCAATGAGTGTGATGGAGTAATTGTCAAAGAAGAATTTCCAAACTAGTGTAAATAATGGCAGCATCATGGGGAAAAGTAAATAATCTCCCCAGAGAATTTCAAAGAGGATCCAACTTATTTGAAAGTAACACAGTCCTGGTATTTGAAAAAACTCAGTCATATAACTCTAACCTCCTTATACAACAATATATGAATGAAGTCTGGGTATCTGTTTTCAACATATTTTATATCTTAGGGTATATTCCAGTATAGGGACATATAATTTTCCTTTGAAAGTGCTCAGACTTTCATTTGCTCAGAGCTACAGTGAGTGATTTGTGGTTATAATTTTTTTGGTCTAGAGTGCAGAATTAGGTTTACATTTAGGCATCTCAAAAACCCACAAGTCTCTTTAAGTCATTCCTTTGTAGGGAGCTGATGGCTTAATTTTTAAACTTATATTTTCACAGATTCTTTTCAGTTATTTTACTATTTTGTGATTTACTGCATATTAAAAATGTTGCATTCCATTTATAGTACAGTAAAATTAAAATTAAAACAACTATGCTGACAACCCCCCAAACAAAAAAGTAGGCCAACATTTATTGAAAGTTACCCATTATTCCCAGCTTTAGTGATTACTTTAAATTATTTGCAAACATGGTTTCCTTCTTCAATGAAACATTTTAAAAAGCAAATTATTTCTCTTCAATGTTTATTTCAAGATATTCTCATTAAAAATATTCCATAATCAAAAATAAAAGTCAAGATGACCCAAATAGAGGTAAGTGTAAATCATTTTGGTGAAGTTGACAATATGGTGAAACTATTTCTGGCAGAATGGTACTACCAATTAAACCTATTGGCATTGAGAGTCATACTCATTCCTAGAAACCATAGTCAAGTGCTTAGCAAGCTTAGGAAATTTTGCAAGATCTTGCCTTACCTCACAGGTTTGGAAATCTGATGAGAAACCTACCTTCTACACGGAGAGAGCCTTGGACCAGGAGCTTTGTGGTCCAGATGAAAGCAAGAAGCAACACCAGGCTGAGGCCCTTGGCCATTGTGCCAACCTCTTAGAGCCAGGGAGGTGCCCCAAATGGCCACGGGCAGTATGAGAGGCAGATGTTCTACCTCTGGTTTGGATGGAGAGTTCTGGAAATATGTTGAGGCTCACACTGCTCCACTTCACAACTGAGACATCCGGATTTCCCTGCTTTCAAGCTTCTGACTTGTCAAGGTCACTGGGGGAAATGAGTGACGTCCCTTGAACAGCCAGGCTGTACTTTGTGGATGGATTTCTGGAAAATTTAGCTAATGCTGACTCAGAGAGCACACAAATGAGGAAGACAGATAGCAGTTTTCCCAGTTCCCATATTCTTTGCCCCCACCCGCCCCGCCCCAGCTCAGTTCTCACACCATTCATTCATTGTTATTGCCAGTGGTGCTCATTCATTTATATATTCCTAGAAATTTTTCTAAAGGAGGTCAAACATAGGCTGTGTTGCTTTTCTTCCCCCCACCCCCTGGTGCCTTGTGATTTGTGGGGTCTGATGCTGAAGCTCATGAGTAAATGCTCATTTTAAATATCAAGTCCAGAACCCTCATGCCTTTCTTTGGGTCTGTTAGGCATTTGAAATCTCCAGATCACTACAGGTGATTCTCTTTTCTTTTCTTTTCTTCTTTTCTTTTCTTTTCTTTTTTTTAATTGAGACAGAGTCTTACTTTGTTGCCCTCATAGCTCACAGCAACCTCAAACTCTTGGGCTTAAGTGATTCTTTTGCCTCAGCATCCCCTAATAGCTGGAACTATAGGTGTCCACCACAAAGACCAGTTTTTTTTGTTTGTTTTTTTGCTTAGTAAGCCTGGGCTGGGTTTGAACCCACCAGCCCTGGTGCATGTGGCCAGTGCCCTAATCACTGAGCTATAGGCACCTAGCCAGGTGATTCTCTTTTCAAAGAAACCAGGCACATATAAAAATTCATATTTACAAAACACAGCTGGGTGGGGGCAATTTACAAAATTAGTCATTTTACACTTTACAAAGGAATATTTGACTTTACACTAGCAATCACCCCAGAGTTTCTTCATATAACTTTCTCTTTAATAACTTCTCTAGAATTCTGGCAGACCAAAATTCAAAATTAGACTCCACCTCTCTCATTTGATGAATGTGAAGTATATCTGTGCTGTGCAGAGTGCACTCTGTGTTTTCCCAGATGGATTTTCAGAGGTTTGTCCTGCATCATATTATGGAGTTCTGGATTGTGGGCAATGTCTTGAGCAAAAGTTTGTAAGTTTTCTCTAGAATGAATGTCTTTTATAGGGATGGTGTATGGATAACTAGGTCTTCTTTAATTTTAGTATTGGTGATCAAGTTGATAACTATGTGCAAAACATCAATAACAAAAAGAGAATTTGCTCAGCAGAAAAACAAGGAGGTTCTAAGAGACCAGGAAACTCATCCTTAAGTATCTCCATTACAGAGCTCATTACCTGGGTGAGCCCTGGACTCTCAGTATCTCAGAAACATATGACTCTATCACTATGGTACCAGTAGACAGAAAGGCAAGAATCATGTCCTCTTCATAATTGTCCTTAAAGCCTAGCACTATGTCCAAAAGAGAGGTGGCTTGTAAAGCATTTGTTAAATTATAACAAAAAGAAGAAACAAAGACAGGAAGGGAAAAAAAATGAACCGTAGAGGGTTCAGCTTTAGATAGGAGAAATAGCTAATAAGAAATAAGAAAAAATCCTAAATTTCAGAAACAAATTACTAGAGGGGAATCTACTGGATAAAGGAAGTCTGCATGATTATACTGGTCTTAATAATGAATTTCTGGAAGAAGAAATCTTATTTTTTTGAGAACCCCCATTGAGAGACATTAAGCGATCATTGGGATGTGATTGAAAAGTCTTGATTGGAACTTGCTGCCTCTCTTGTTAAGTATTAATCCAAATATGCTCAGTCTCAGCTTCTAGGCCTCTCACTCAATATAAATTTCTGAAAAGTTTGTTGCTGAGAGCTAAAAGCCAAAGTGGAGAGCCATAAAGAAAATATTGCCAGATAAACTCTCTTGACCATTTTGAGAAACAATGTTCAGAATATGTAAAAAGAACCAGCAGTTCTGTCCACTTCTAAACTAAAGCTTGTGCTGCAATCAAGGAGAACCAGTAATTAAAGAAGAAATTTGTAGAATTAGAAGACAAATTTGAAAAATTAAAATGAAGAGAACAATGAAGTTTCAAAAGACAATAGGAAGGCTGGAATATTCATGCCAGTTTTCTTGTTCCCCAGATAAGGAAAACAAGGCTGAAAGTTATCTTTAATCTGATCCGTGCAAATACAAATATAAATGGAGTAGAAATCTTGAAATGTGTCAAGAAAGAAGGAAATACCAGTACCATTCAGAGTACTAGACGGGGGGTAATATCTAAATTTTAGTTTAAGTTCTAACATAATTATCTGTGTGACTTGGAGCAAGTCAATTTTTCTGGGCCTCAGTTTTATCATCTGTCAAAGAGAAAGAGAGTTGAATTTATGGCTTTAAAAATGACACATCAATATAATTCTATGGTGCTTGATATTCTAGGGATTATTTTAAATATATGTGTATTATGAAGTAGGCAATGTATCAGTTAGTGTAGTCTAACTGTTATAAAAAACAACTCCGAATCTCAATGTCTTAACAAATTGAGTTTATTTCTCTCATGTCACAATCCAATGGCTGACAGGTGGTGGTGATGGTGGTAATGGTGGGGTGACCATGTGTTAGTAGGACTCTGCCACACACAGAGGTTGAAGCTCCTTATGTCTCTCTATTGTAGCTTTTCCATCACCTCTGAGTTCTCCCCAAGATTTTCACACTGAGGAAAGAGAGTGTAAAGGATTGTGTTGGAGATTGCTTTAGGGCCCAAGCCTGGGAAGCAGTTATTTAACTCTCACCAATATTCTATTAGAACTTTGCCACATGTTCCCATCTAACTGGAGTAACTACAAAGGAGTTATAATCTAGCTTTGTGCCCAGAAGTAAGAGGAAAAATGATTTGGTGAACACATGGCAGTCTCCGCCACAGTTTTCCTTTCTGATCACACTTTACAGGGGTTCCTCCTACACATACAGTACTCTGTTCTCTAGGGAGATGATCCAAGGTCCCATTCAACTCAAAGCCCATGATCTCTGAGTTATGCTTGTTCTTCCTTACCAGGTCCAGCTGTGGCATTTTGTGGTCTTGTGGTCCATGAACCAAAAATGTTAACTACTACTACCTAAATATGATGGTGGAGCAGGATCTGGATGACCTCGACAAAAACCCACGTGTGCTTTTGCAACATCAGCCATAACAACAATCACTGGCCATAGTGTTTCTGGAATACCAATGAAGAGACATTATTCAGGCCATTATGTCAGTTTTCTATTGCTGTATAGCAAATTACCACAGTCTCACTGGCTTAAAATAATACCCATTTATTATCTTATAGTTTTTCAATGTCAGAAGTCTAGGTGGGCTCAGCTAGGTCTCATAAGACTGAAATGAAGGTGCTTGCTAGGCTAGGCTCTTATTTGGAGAATCTTGGCAAGAATTCACTTAAGGTTGTATGTCGCGCCACTGTGGCATCCCATCACCACACAAATAAAAAGGGCTGGGACACAGATTGAAGGTACATGCCTGCAAGAGGTGGGCTTACCATATCTCCAGGGAGAGCCCCGATCAACCTCTTTCGTGGCCTTTCATTGAAGCATTATACAACAGGAGTGAGGACCTACGTACTAGGATCACGTGCTTCATGGGAACTAAGTGCTCTTTCCCCACAGGCTTCATTTCCACCCTGCTGCACCATGTATACACCAAAGTGTAACACCTGCTTGCTAACCAGCTGATCTTATCTCATTAACTCATGCAACTGCTTGAGGGCTTGCCTCTGGGCAGCAAAACATCTCCATCCTGGCCAGGAGATTGTCTCACTCCCAGAGCCTCCCTCAAGAACCTGTGACCGCTCTTACAAGCCTGGTGCTCAGTCTCTTACAGTTGCAGGAATGAGGTCCATGTTTTCTCACCAGCTGACAGCTGGTGTCCATTCTGTGCTCCTAGAGGCCCCTCCATTTTCAAAGCAGCAATGATACACAGTCCTTCTTATACTTCTAATCTCTTTGCCTTACACATCTACCATTAGCCAGAGAAAGCTCTCTGTTTTTTAAGGGCTCATGAGACTACATTAGTCCTAGCTGGATAATCTCCCTATCTTAAGGTCAACCATACCATATAATGTATCATAATAACAGTAGTGATAGCTCATATTCAAAGGCTCCAGAGATTGAAAAGGAGCCTCTTTGGAGGCCCTTTCTAGAAATTCTGCCTCCCTTAGTCACCTATTCTTGATTAGATTGTGATTCTGCTTCCTAGGAGAAACTCCCATGAGAAACTCTACTGTTCTCTGTGGCCCTTCACTGTGTATAATCTTTCTTGGCCACATTGGAAGTGGATGTGAGGGAGTATGCCCTCATTGGGGGCAGCACAGCTTCCACAGGTATAAGCTTAAGATCACAAAAGTTGTTTTCTTAAAGAAAAAATTTATTAACTCATAATTGTACATGTTTATGTGGTACACAGTGACGTTTTGATACAATGCATGTTGATCACATCAGGGTAATTGGTATATAAGAGATGTTATATATATATTATGTATATACTTTGAGCACATCTTATAATTACAGAAGTCAAATGTGACTTGTTTTCATTTTTTTTATCAGCATATATTGAGTTTTAGAATTTTTATAGAGTTTTCCTGTATACATTTTTGGGCCAACCTCTGTATATAGTATTATTAACCATTGTCACCCTACGATACTATAAACACTGGAACTTTTTTTCCCTATCTATTTTGTTCCCCTTTGTCCCAACCCTTTCCAGCTTCTAGTATATTCTGTTCTGCTTTTTCCTTCTATGAGACTGACTTTTTTTAGCTTCCACATATGAATGAGAACATGCAGTGTTTAACTTTCTGTTCCTGGCTTATTTCACTGAACATAATGTCCCCCACTTCCATCCCTGTTGCCTAGAATGACAGGATTTCATTCCTTTTATAGCTGCAGAGTATTCCATTATGTATATACAGTACATACTTTTTATGCATTCATCTGTTGTTGAATGCATAAACTTGGGTTTATTCCATACCTTAGCTATTTTGACTAGTGCTGCAATAAACACGGAAGTGCGGTTATCTTTCTGTTATATTGCTTTTCTTTCCCCCCCAAAATTAATTTCCAACTTGAAATATCAAAGGAGTTTTTTGTCCTGGCTTGTGTTTCTTTGTAAATAAAATTCCCAAGCAAACTCAGATTTCTTCCAGGTGATTCCATGAATTACTAATCATAACCCAGATTCTTTCCCCCTCATAATGTTCAAGAAGTATTTGCTTGCTTTCTCAATTCCATGCCCCTATCTCTGATTTAATAGTGTATATACTGAGTTCATTTGAAACCAGAAAGAAAAGGGCCAGATCCTTATCTAATCTCTGTCACAAGGCAGAGTTGATCTATTCAATTCAGATTTTATTGGCTGAGAAATTTTATTGGCTCTCACTCAAAGCTCTTTCTAGTCTGTTTGGAATTTACAAGCAGTCAGATTTTCTCACCATTCAATCCTTCAAGTTTCTGAATATTCTATATTCTTTTTCATTTCTGCTTCCAAACAGTCTATTCTTTCCCATGCAATTCTCTGTCTTGGAATACCTTGCCAAAGGCTGCCAACAGAGGTTCACCTACTCCAACACTCTGATTCTTTCCAATCAATCCTAAAGCTATAGGCTGCCTGAGAGCTGCTTTTCAAGTTATTACAGGTCAGACTTCCAAACATTTTTGTTTTACTCACAACATGGATCACCATCTTTCTAGCCTTTGAAAGGCTCTATTGGGCAGAATAGTTTATTTTTAGGGAACTAGATCTTGAAGGCCCACATTCCCTGGCATCTAGCTACAAGAAAGACCAAAAAATGTAGTTGAGTTGTGGAAATCAGGTTGGTAAAAAGCTCAACAGACTCAATCACAGAAAAATGTTTTAACTAAAAATATCATTTGCTGTGCAGGAGCTTTTTAATTCAATTAAGTCCCATTTATTTTTGTTACTGCAGTATTTGCATTTGGAGTCTTAAATTCCTTGCCTGGGACTATGTCTAGAAGAGTTTTTACTCTGTTTTCTTCTAGAATTTTTATGGCCTGATTCCTTAAAGTCTTTTATCCATCTTGAATTAGTTTTTGTATATGGTGAGAGATAGGATTCCTGTTTCATTCTTCTGCATGCAGCTGTCCAATTTCCTCAGCAACATTTATTGAATAGGGCATCATTTCCCCAGCATCTGTTTTTGTATGCTTTGTCAAAGACTAGTGGGTTATAGCTATATGGGCTTTTTTTAGGTTCTCTATTCTGTTCCATTTGTCTGTGTCCCTACATTTATGCTAATACTATGCTATTTTGGTCACTATAACCTTGTAGTACAATTTGAAGTGAAAAAATGTGATGCCTTAAGATTTATTCTTTTTGCTTAAGACTTCTTTGGCTACTTGGGTTCTTTTTTGGTTCCAAATGAAGCTTAGGATTAGTTTCTGTAGACCTGTGAAATAAGTTGTTGGTATTTCGATGAGAATTGCATTGAATCTATAAATTGTTTTGGACAGAATGGATATTTTAACAATGTTGATCTACCAATTCATGAACATAGGATGTTTTTCCCTTTGTTTGTGTCATCTATGATTTCTTTCATCAGGCTTTCCTTATACAGACCTTTCACCTCCCTGGTTAAATATATTCCTATTTTATTTTCTTCATAGCTATTGTTAAATTATATTGAGTCCTTGATTTGACTCTCAAATTGGCTGTTATTAGTATGTATAAATGTTACTGATTTGTGTACAATGATTTTGTAACCCGAGACTTTGCTGAATTTATCAATTCTAGGAGCCTCTAGGGTTTTCTAGATACAAGATCATATCTTTGGAAACAGGATAGCTTAACATTTTCTTTACCAATTTTGATGCATTTCTCTTGCCTGTTTGCTGTGGCTAAGACTTCCGGTACAATGTCTAATAGGGCAAAAGAAATGAACAGAATTTTTAATGGCTAACAGATATATGAAAAAATATTCAATATCTCTAATCATCAGGGAAATTCAAATTAAAGCCACAATGAGATACCACCTTACCCCTCTCAGAATGGCTATTAAAATGTCAAAACACACAGATGCTTGCACAGGCGTAGAGAAAAAGGGATGGTTATCCAATGCTGGTAGGACTAAAAATTAGTACAAGTTCAGTGGAAAACAGTAGGGAGATTCCTCAAAGAGCTAAAAGCAGACATACTATTCAATCCAGTAATCATCCAACTACTGGGTAACTACCCAGAGGAGAAGAAATCATTTTATCAAAAAGACACATGTAGGCTCAGCGCCTATAGCTCAAACGGCTAAGGCGCCAGCCAATACACCTGAGCTGGTGGGTTCGAATCCAGCCTGGGCCCGCCAAACAATGATGGCTGCAACCAAAAAATAGCCAGGCATGTGGCGGGTGCCTGTGGTCCCAGCTACTTGGGAGACTGAGGCAAGAGAATCGCTTAAGCCCAGGAGTTGGAGGTTGCTGTGAGCGGTGATGTCACGGCACTCTACCTAGGGCAACAGCTTGAGACTCTGTCTCAAAAAAAAAAAAAAAAGAAAAAAAGACACATGCGCTCCAATATTCATGGCAGAACATTTCACAGTTGCAAAGATTTGGAATCAACATAAATGCCCATTGATACATGAGTGGATAAAAAAAAAAAAGTGGTGTATATGCATATGGCATACTACTTCGCCATAAAAAGGAATGAAACAATGTCATTCACAGCAGCTTGGATTGACCTGGAGACCATTATCCTAAGTATTTCACGAATGAAAAAATAAATACCACATGTTCTAATAAGTGTGAGCTAAGTGATGGGTGTACATGGGCACAAAAATTCACAAAGAATACAAGAAACTAAGAAGTAGAGAGGATGGAAGGGGACTGAGGGATAAAATTTATCTATTGGTATAATGAATGCTGTCCTGGTGGTGGGAACACTGTAAGTTATGATATCAGCATTATAGAGTGTATCCATCTAACAAAAACTTTTGTACCCCTTAATATTTTAAAATTTAAAAAATCGTAAACCAGGAAGATATAGGAGATGAGGATCAGGGATAGGAAAGGAAAACAACAAAAAGGAGGGGCTGATCTGACCCCTGTGAAGGAGCCCACAGTACAATGTCAAGGGTTGGGGACCTCTGGCTTGGTTCTGGGAGACAGTAATATATCCAAAGTCAGCTAATTTGGGGTTGGAGTAAGATTTTGACTGAGCTCCATAAAATAAGGAGACATTTGACAAAATGCCAAAGGTTTGGAAATGTGCTTTTATTTTCAAACTCAGGTATGTGACATTCTATAGTTCAATGCTAGCACACCTGTGTGAGGCTTAATGACAGTGGGAACAGCCAGCCACTGATACACGAATCCGACATTTCCCTCTCCATTTCCTCTGTTAGGTTGCACACAGGGAGCAACATATTTCACTTTGTGGCAGTCAGAAAAGGAAGGTCCCTTTAGGAGGTGACATCAACTACACAAACACATCATTTTGCAACTGAAGGTAGGCAAACCAGATTCACAGGGCCAAGCAGAAATGTCAGGCTTCAGAGGCATTTGGAGAGGAACTTTTATTTCAGATCAGTGTCACTATTGGATGTACAAGACCTGTTTCTCTCCATTTCACTACTGCTTTGGCAGCAGCTCCAACCACTTAAGGTTGATCTTTGCTTTCCAGCCAAATCAGACCAATGAGTACTTTTTCAGCAATGCACTTGTAAATGTGTCTACTCTTCTCTTTTGGAAATGTCCCTTTCCTTGACCACTCTTTACGTACAAATGGAGTAGTGCAGGAGAGGGCCTGGGCTGGAAATGCTCTTTCAGGACTTTCTATGGAGCAGCTGAAGATGCAGAAGCTCTCTGCATCTGCTTTCCTGGCCTTTGACTCACCTGGTAAAAAGATGGGAAGCTTGTGGCCAAGTGTACTATGGACCAGCTCAGCCTGGTCCTCCTCTAAGGGAATTGCACTCTTGCCTGTGGGCACACACACCTAGAGTCCTACCCCACAGCCACTCTCTCTAGAACTCCATTCACAGCCTTTGTCTCTGAGGGCCTCATGTAGCTAAAGCTCCTTCAGTTGTATCTGGATCCCCTATAGAGGCCAGGTAAACCATGCACTAAAGCCCTCCGAAGTCTCTCTGACCTGCACTGTACCTCTTTACCTTAATGGCACATTCTGGGCCAATCCTGGCTTGGGCTCCTCTTACAGTCATTTTTGAGTCACTGTAAAGGATTGTCCTTCAATAAACATGGTGCTAAAGTGGGGGCTTCTTGGGGGAGTCCTCTCTGAAGGGAATAATTGGATTGAGCTCAGTCCATGAGCTTGGAAATGGTGTTTCCAGTCTGGTCTCATTCCTGCTCTCTTAGAATAGACTGAGGAATGTTAGAATTAGCTGAGGTTAAGAAAGATGCTACTTTTCCCATTGCCCATTGAGATGGTGGTGTGGTGGTGACAGTGGTGGTGGTGGTGGTGGTACTGGGAAGCATGCAAAGTATCGGCTGTCCCAGGCTATTCTTTACCACCTTGAATGCTTTTTCTGATTGACATTTAATGACATCTTCCCAAGTATTAGCCACCATGCTAGGCACTTACCCAAGAGATGATAAGACATAGATACATAAATAGGTTATTGATATAGGTAGATAAAGAGCAGTAATGAAAATACTTATAAAATGCTGGAAAGCACAAGGAAGGTTGTATATGGTGGGTAACGTGGAAGGGAGGTCATCAAAACCTGCATGGAAGGGATGATTTTTGCACTTGTTCCTGAAGAGTAACCAGAAGAGAATGACTAGAGAATTTCTAGTGAATGGAGGTCCAGAGCTACAAGAGAAATCAGTTAGTTTGGGAACCAGAGATGTTATGGAGTAGTTGAAGGGTCATGTGAGGGAGTAAGACTGGACTGAAGGCATCCAGTTAGGAGACCATTAGAGAGGCAATAAGAGCACAGTCCTGGAGCCAGCTTACCTAGGTTTGAATTCTAGCTCCATGATTTACTAGTGGGATGTCTTTAGCAAGTTTCTTTTCCTTTTTTTGCTACCATTTCCTCATCTGAAAATGGGAATAGTACCCACTTCACAAATTTTTTATTCTTGAGGACTAAGTGAACTGATACCTACAGAATACTGAGACTATATGAGCATTAGCAACAGAAGTAAACAATATCAATAACAAAAAAGGAAAAGCAAAACAACTATAACAAAACCTACGCAGAAACCAACACCCGCAAAACTGATGAGGGCTGAATGAAGGCAGAAGCTGTAAAGGTGGGGAGAAAAGTCGAACTGAAGATGGGAAGTGCTCTTTCAATTTTATGACAATTTGGAATGCTCCAAAGCTTACAGTTAGGTTGGAAATCTCATTTGAACTGAAGCACTAAGGTGCAACTGCACCCTTGCCTGTGGGCACCCACACAGAGTACAGACAACACTGAAACACACCTTTCCTCCTCCTTCACCTGAGAGGTTAACTGCTTTTAAAAAAGAATAGGAAATAGATTGTACTATACAAGAGCTTAGAATCAATATTTCAAATAGAGACCAGTAATTTTGTCAATGAAGCCATGCGTTGTCAGTGTTTTTCAAACATCTTCAATCCACGTGGCAAGCTCATTGAATAGGTGCCTGGTGACTTCCCCACACCTAGTGAAAGTCTGTGGGTTGGCTTCACATGCATCTTATTTATCCAGAGCACACACCCACTGCACACTTTTGTAGGGTTGTTGGCTTTGTGCATGTGTGTTGTATGTGTGTGTTGTGTGTGTACAGATGGATAGTAATTCACATCTTCCCACTTCATCTCAAGCACTGTGCTACATTCAGCTATAGATTTTTTTCTGAGAATCCTTTCCTACTTCTGCAAAGAGAAACTCTGATTCCAACAGAGAGAAAGGGAGGTTGAAGGATAGTCATTGAAAATTAAATAGTAAGATATTCATGTTGCCACTCCAAATTCCAGGTCTAATCCTTAGGATCAGTATTAGTTGTTATGCACAATTCTTCCTGATAACCAATTGCAGAGAGAAAAAAGGAGAGTGAGCCTCTTAATGCCTCCTCCCCTGGTGAAGGTGTTTTAATTCTTTCTAAGGCAGAAGAACTTCACTTCAGTTAGAGTTCCTGGGTGAAGGTGATTTCTTTGTCCACTGGTTGCTTTCCCAGGCAATTTTCTTCATCTTCCAAGAACATCAAGTCACTGTGTATGAATAACTCCCACAGAAGTGTTGAGGGTGAAAGAACCCCTCATTCCTGATGGATGGGCACCAGAGTGTCCATACCTGGGCCTGACATTATGCTTGGGGAAGGGGCAGTAGGCTGAGCACACCACAGCAGAACATTGGCCAGGTACCAGGGCTTCCTACTGCTCGGCAGGCTGCTCGTGCTGGAGTCCTGAGCTCCACCAAGAGTCCCTCTGGGCTGCTGAGCAAGTGGATCGTCCAAGGGGCCCATCAGCCTGCTCCACACAAGAGTTATAGGAATTGTAGAGCCCCAGCACAACAGTCAAGACCAGCATCACTGCAGCCATCACCCAAATCACCCGCCAGTGCTGACACAGTTTGGGATACATGACTTGTAAGAAATGAAGCAATTCTTCAAGTTTGCTGTCAATGAAAACAAAAAATAGGTGGAGGGTTTAGTATATTAGGCAGACATATGATACCAAGACCCATAGTTCTCTCTCTGGGGATACCGTCTATGCTGTGCAGAGAAATACTTAGCAACAATAATTCAAAATACACCAAGCTTACTAAATGAGAAATCTCCAAAGTTATGGTCAAGGAATTAATAGTTAAGTTTTCCCAGATGATTTTGATGCCAACAGTCAATAGCCTTGATGTTGGGAGCTACTTGGTGTAGATCACTCTGTTTACTAGTTTGATCATTTATTCATTCACACGTGCCCTACTCTATTCATGGTGTGGTTATCAATATTCGTATTCTCCCAAGCCACAGGGAACAGATGGGCTGATCTATACTCCCAGGTATCTAGACTAGCAGGGGACCATTGCATCTTTTCAGCACTTAGCTGCATTAGTGATCCATTCCAAGTACTGACCTGCCCTTGCCTCAGTGCTCAGATGCATAGTTCATGGTTCTCAGTCCCACATCTGTGTCCAGAGCAGAAGGAACTGTGCTAAACTCTCAGAAGTTTGGTGTCCAGCGATTAATACCAAAGGATCAGATCAACCTCAAGAGCTCACTTCAAACCACCTTAAAAGCAACCAGAAGACTAGTAGGCACTAGCAACCTCTGGGTGGCATGTTCAAGATACTTTCTCAATCTCATTGAAATTTGTTCTCTAATTTCTCCCTCCTGCTCCCTTCCTCCTTCATTCCCTTCCTTCATTCCCTCCCTTCCCTTCCTCCCTTTCATCTCTCTTTCCTTTTCACCTCTTTCCCTCTCCATGTTTGCCCCCTTTCCCACTTGCTTCTTTCCCAACTGCCTTTCAATTTGTCCTCTCTCCTTGTGGCACAGTGATATGACTTGCTTTGAGGAGTCTGGAGAAGCCCCGGACACCTTCACTAAGCTTTCCTCCTATTGAAGAATTTCCTATTTTAATCTATTTAGAAAAGAAAAAGGAGACACTGAGCATTACCAAACCAAGGAGGTGGGGAAAATGACAATAGTGCTTGCACAGACATTGTGATACACAGGCCATTTGCTGAGAAGCAGAGAGCTCTCAGAGCCAGCAAAAACCAGATGGCTTACAATGGATTGAAAAACTCAACAAATACCTGGCTCGGCGCCTGTGGCTCAATGGGCTAAGGCGCCAGTCATGTACACCTGAGCTGGCGGGTTTGAATCTAGCCCGGACCCGCCAAACAACGACGGCTGCAACCAAAAACTGGCTGGGCATTGTGGCGGGCGCCTGTAGTCCCAGCTACTTGGGAGGCGGAGGCAAGAAACTCGCTTAAGCCCAGGAATTGGAGGTTGCTGTGACCTGTGATGCCACGGCACCCTATCCAGGGTGACAGCTTGAGGCTCTGTCTCAAAAAAAAAAAAAAAAAACCCACAAAACTCAACAAATACCTTCACCTGCCTTGGATGAGGAGGCCACAGGGGACCATTTCTTCCATGTGGGAACCCCATCAGGTCATTTCAGGCACAGTTAAACCAAGCAAATCATTGGCCATTTTCACAACTGTTGAGAAGGGAGATCTTGGAGATGGACAAATACCTTCTTTCAACCCCATTTAGATTCTTTGGATTCCAATTAGGTATAATTAGATACTAAAATGGAGTCTTCCTGTTGAGTTCTATTTCCATGCTCCAAAACAAGTTGCCAGTGTGGGGAAAAGCCCTCTCTTAAGTGGGGCTCTAAGGTAGGAGGTCAAGACCTGTCTTTGTGACCCTAGCTGATCACCCATGACTGGTCTATGAAAGAGGTTAGAAATAGAACTCATTTGGATGCCAATTTTTGGTCATTACAAGTAAACATCTGTTTTCTGATGGTTATTGGAAAAATAAAGGACCTGTCTAAATATAATCTTAACCCTACAGAACAGTTTTGAATAGGCAATGGAAGAAAAGACAAAAGTTCTCCATTACACCTATGAGCACTACTTGGTCAATGTTATTATACTGATGTCAAAAGACTGTATTGTCTGTTTCATATGGTTAAGATATTGGGTCGATTTATCTAAAGTTCACTTAAGCCAATACTTCAGAGAGCAATATTTATAACATTATTATATATAATAGGGAAAACGTTCAGACAAAAAGATTTTTTTGTTTGATGTTAAATCTCTTGAATAAGTGGTCAGCTGCTGGGCTTAGCCCAATGTTTTTTAAAGTGCAGTAAGTAGGAAATGGCACTTTTAAGGATTTCAGACCTTATTAGTGAGGTGCCAACATTTCATGGGGAAATCATGTTTGGGTGCAGGTGCCTGCAGGCTACTGTGTGTCTAAAGGACCCAGGAACTGGTGAGGATTTCATGCCAATGAAGACAACAGCTCTTGGGACCAATTTGGCTTGGGTCACAGGTGAGGAAGGACACTTAAGGCTGTGAGTGGGCAGTTTATATAATAGTAACATCAATCTTGAAGAAGATGATGAAGGCACTGGGCCTGAAAAGGTGAAGCTTCACCCTTGTGCTGAAGGATGAAGGTCATTCCAAGAGCTGTGCTCAGGTCTGGTATCCATCAGCTGAGGTACAGGCATGTTATCAACACCAAAAAAGCAAATCCAAGAGGAAGCAAAGGTTGGGAGACAGACAATGGACTCTCTCTCAGGTGACAGATGCTATAAGGCAGCCATTCCCATGAGCTGCTAACCAGGAGCTGGATAGAAATGGACTCAAGCAAAGCCTTATTTCCCCTGGGGTTTTATAAAATGGAAGGGACCCGCCACTTGTCTGTGATCAAATTAGTTAGATAAGGATTTGTGCTTTGTAAACCAAACTGTTTATATTCCATGTACTCTCTCTGTTTATTTCTCCTTTGTTCTTTCTCAATGTTTGGAAGTGTTAGAAGTTCCAGCCTGTCTTTGCTGTAGTCAGAGATGCCAAAGGAAGGGCTTTTGTCCAGGCTTGGGCTTGACTGCATTAAAAGGGAGGAAGGCAATGTAGTGGCCTGAAAAATAAAAGCAGATGACCCCCAAGAGGGAAAAGAACAAGGGCCAAGTATCTGCAGCAGAGAGTTTTCATTGTTAAACTGGGAGATTCTTTTATTGGGGAGATGGTATGTATTATTAGCATAGATTTGTTCTGGATGGCAAAGCATTTTCCCCAGCTCTCCTTATAGCTCCTGATAGTAGCGTTGACCTAGGCAGGCTAATTTGGCAGGCTCTCACTTCAGTTGAATCTTCCACCAACTGGGCTTTCGTGGTAGCTCCTACAAATGTTGAAGCTCATCCATCTTGCTCCTAATCTCCACTTCGTTACTTTATTCGTTGGATGCATGTGGCTTCCAGAGTTTGCCAGCAATAAGGCACAGACACATACCCTGTCCCAAGTTCAACAGCTGATTAATAACTAATCACTTTGTCTGGAGCTACCCTGGACCTGGTGAAGTGTTGCAAAGCTGCTATAACTACATGCTTAAAAATCAAAATTCAAGACCTATGACTTGAATGTACTCATAGAGACAACAGGGCTGAATCCACGAAACTGAGGTGGCCATTTCATCTATAGGGCAGACATACCCTTCTATGGGGTACTACTTTATTCTGTTCCTTAGCTTTTATTTCTGTGGGCTAATTCAGGTCTGTGGGGTCGAGTCCTCATCCCATAATACTTCAATGCATGGAGCCCTGGAACTAGGTTATTTCTATTACTCTGCATCCTAAAGGCTGGGTAGGAACCACAGTGGAACAGGATGCAGGATCTGTAGTCTCTTTATCCGCATGTTATAGCTCCTCCTCCGCCAATTTAGGGGAAAAGCTACTTGAAATTTTAAGTATTTTAAAAGAAAGACCAAAGTATTTCATATTTTAATCTAAAATGAAGACACTGTCTGTGTGACCAAGTTTGACTGGTCAGCATGGACCTTTTGGAGACTCACCTTGACCACTGAGCTGAGTTCCTCACCCCTACCATGCATTTCTCTCTTCTGTTCTTGTAAAGGAACTGCCTTGAGAGTTTCAGGCCAGTTCCCTTGAACTTGGCCCTTCCATGGGGATGACTGGGCTGGAAGGGATTCCACTCAGGGTCCTTCACCCTGTGTCCGTCCCTGATAGCTCTTGATTGCTGCCTGCACCTTCCATGACCACTTTTGACCCCTCAGCTCTTGAAAATGTCCCATTGTTAACTATTTTAACTCTTTGCAATTTCCTCTATCTCCTCCCCCAACATGAGTGACCTCTGGGTTTCTGTTGGCTACTCACTTGGGCCCCACACCCACTGTTGCCCTGGAACAGTATTTCCAGGGCAATTAGATGATTAAGTGAATTATAACTCATTTCAGCAAGGGCTCCAAACATAAGCCTCCCACCTGCTTCTCTCGTCCTTTTCCTCTTCCTCAGTTTCTTCGACCTCTTCAGGTTCTTCGGGGCTCTCACTCTTCTGTTCCTCCTCGTCCTCCTTCAGGTCTTGAAGTTCTTTGGTTTTCTTTAGACCTTCCTGGTATCTAGAGGGCAAAAAGGAACAACTGATTGTGAAAAGGCCAGAGACAGAGGATCCTTTCCTGAGTTCCTAGGGGAGAGAATCCAGCACTTCTGATAACTGCGCACTTCCTGTGTCCACACAACAGGAAAAAGCTGGGAAGCGCCACTGTATCCCAAGGCACCTCATGTCAGTACAATTTCCCCTCACTCCCCAGTCATCCTTCCTGTTTATGTGACAGAGTGACAAACCTGACAGGGAAAAAGTGTGGGTTCAGGGTCTCCTGACTGGGTTCTTATCCCATAAAACATTCTGTAGGGACAAGATTGCCTGTGCTCTCCATGTAACCTTGGAGCTTCAGCTTGTCATCTGCAAAACAAGCAGATGACACCCATCTCAGAGGGCACTGAAAAATTTTTTGGAAATGCCAGGCACACAGCTTGAGCTAGAGAGATACTCAGTAAATGCTTACAGAGCCAGGGGAGGAGCCCCCCTGCCATGCACAGTTGTAGGTGAAAAGACAGGCTTTCCACGAGGAGTCTTTCTGTTTCCTTCTCCCAGGATCATTATTACCCTGAACACACTCTGACTCACTTGTCCTGCAGCTGAGTGTATAAGACCAGCAGTTTGGGTCGGGCAAAGCCATTGCGGTGTGTGACTGCCACATAGAAGCTGCATCTCCCTCATGAGTGCTGGGGACAGGAGAAACTCAGAGTACAGTGCCCGGCCAGAGGTGACTCTCTGCCTTGAGGCTTGGGCCCTGCTCAGGATTCTGTCTTCCCAGTGGCTGACAAGTGGCCTTCGGTGCTATCGAAGCTCAACTAGAGAAGGAGATAGTTGGCAAGTGAGAGGGACCCAGTTTATAGTAGGAAGGGTGAGGAGGGCAGCTTTGGGGAGCAGAGTCGCAGCTGCTTCTAGGCAGTGCTGGCAGCAGCTTGATCATGCTGAGCACATGTCAGGAAGCCTTAGGCTCCACCAAGAGGAACCCACTGAGGAGACCCTGATTTCCAGACCTTTTCTGATGGCTTTCTGCCTAAAAAGAAGGCGGTTGAGTTATTGTCTAACCACACCCTCTGACCCTGCTTCCTCTGTCCTTCCTGTGGAACAGTCTTGCTCTTTCCTCTGCAGTTCCTCCTTGAAGCAAGAAGGTCATGGGGCCACTGGTTGCTTCCCTGAAGCCTCTCAGAGACAGGAAAGGCCCATGGGGAGGTATCTTCTGTGCCCTGCCAGGTACCCTCAGAGTGGCCGAGGTCTAACTCACCCCTTGTTGAAGGCTTCTTCCTCCATTCTGGCCTTGGTCTCCTGACTGACCTCTTCCAGGCAGCTCAGGGTTGGCCCGGGAGCAGGGGCTTCGCCATCTGGGTCTCCGCTGGTCTTTCCACTAGGGAGAAGAGGAAGTACAGGGCATCATTTCAAGAAAAGGTTGAGTGTCTGAAAACAATGAAAAACCATGTTTTTGGCCTGATTCCTGATTCGAAGTAATTCTTTCAGTTACTTTCAGAATTTTTAAAAAATCCTTCTACCCTGAGCCAAGATTTTATAAAGGCCCTAGTCCATGAATCCTTCCTAGACTTCCAAACACCGTGCCGGCTTCCCTTCTCACACTCCCAAATCCACCTGTCTCCTCATTCCAGGAGATGCTGTAAGTGGGCACACACAGGGTCATTCTGTTCCTGGAGTCCATCTCAGTCTGATGAGCTCACTCTTTCAAATCTCTACTGAGTACAATGAAGTCACGGCACACTGCAATGTGCCAGGGGCGTGTTAGAAAATAAAGAAGTGGTTTTTTGCCAACATAAACCTTAGGAGAAGAGAAAGCCCTCGAAAACGAAAGAAAAAATGCATAATTAACTTCAAATTATAACTTTTATGAAAGAAAGAAATTCCAGCCAGTAACAGAAAATAAAAAGGAGAGAGTATGTTTAGAGTGAATGGTCAGAAAAGTCTCTCTGAGGTGCTGAAATTGAAGCTCAGACCTGCAAGATGAGGAGTCAGCATCTCAAAAGCAAAGGGAAGAATATCCCGGGTAGAGACTAGAGGTTGTGCAGAGACTCTGAGACATGGAAGCTGCTGGGATATCTGAGGAGCTGCACGGGGCAGTGGCAGGATTTAACTAAGGATAAGGATAGACTTCTGATGGCTGTGTGCTACCCAAGTGGAGATATTGAGCAGAAAGTTGGCTATACCAAAGTGAGTCGGAGAAGGGCTCCAGACTGGAGATACTAATTTGGTGTCATCAGAATATAGATGGTATTAAAATCCAGAGGAATGGGTAAGATTGCCTAATGAGATAAATAAAGACAGGAAGACGACCCAGGACCAAGCCACAAGTATCTCCACACCTGGCTCAGGTGGAAAGGAAGGGGCCTACAGAGGCAGCTGAGAAGTAGCAGCCAGAGAGGGTGGAGGGAAACCAGGAAAGGAGAGTGTGTCAGGGAGAGCGTAACTGTGTCACACACTTCCGAGAGCCTGAGACAGATAGGTATAAACCAACTCCTAGATTGGCTCCTACGGAGATCAGGGGGACCCTTGATGGAAGGGGGATCCTAAGCCAGGTGGGAACGGTTCTGGTAAAGAAGGGGAGGACACAGACACTGGACTAGGAAGAGGTGCAGAGGAGGCACTGGAGGGGTGCACAGTGAGGAGGTGGGCTGAGAGAGGAAACACAGCTGGATGTGGATAGGAACGATCAGCAGAGGGGAGGAGAGGAAGGCATGACCAAAGGAGCAGTCTCGGAAAAGGGGAGCAGGGACAGACCTTGAAAGGTGGAGAAACTCCTCCTTGCATTAACCAAAGGAAGAGGAGGATGCAAACAGCAGGCTGGGTGTCTGGTGAAGGAAGACGAGAGGGGTCCTATCTGAACGATAGCTTAAATTTCTGGGTAAAGTGGAAGGCAAGGTCATCTGCTAAGACTGAAAGGTGGAGGGGCTGAGGAAGGTGTGAGGGAAGTCATGGAGGAAGGCAGGAAAACAAACATACTAGAAAATCAGAGGAGGATGGCTGGGCAGTGCTGGGAGCTCATCTGAGGGTGGATCACCAGTGTAAAGGAAGTGTACCGATGGCCGTGCCTTCCCCAGGAAGCCTGCACCCCTCCTAGACGTCCAGAATCCCAACAGGAGTCGTGTTGTCATGGAGGAACCCCCAAACAAGGCAAAACTGTGAGCAGAGCTTTCCAGCCAGGACTGTGAGAGATCACAGCTGCCATCTCCCCGACCTCTCGGCCGGGTTTATGAGCGAGCCTGGTATCTCCTCCTCATTCTTGGCATCAGTTTCCCATCTCTTAGTTTCCCTCAGACCTTGAAAAATTTACGTTTCATCAGGCTGGAAACCAAAACCCATTGTGAACAAGAAAGATAACACTCTAAAAATACCAGCTATTCATAACACTTCTCCTCTTGCAGATGACATTACCTGCTCCCTTCCATGTGACTTTAGAATATGCACTGGCCTAATGTGCAGTTTCCTATTTATCCAAATGACTGAAGTCAGAGAGAAAACACAGCTACGGCCAAGGACAGGGAAAGTGATTCTTTTTTTCTATACTGGAAATAAAACACTGGTATCAGACTTTTACCCACAGCTGTCAAGCTTTGAGATGTCTTAATATGTTAAATATATACAAGGACAGTTCAGTACCGAAGAAGAGAACCCACCCGCAGCTCCAAATGCCGACTCCAACAGATACAAACGACTTAACCTTCCTGAATCTCAGATTCCTCGGCTGTAGGGTAGAGATAGTATAATAATACAAAGCTGGCGGTGGTGGGATTGGATTAAAGAAGGAATGTCAGTCAACTTTCTGGATACTTAACAAATTATATCTGTTATTGTTACTGCTCTGTAATAAATTGACTAGTAAATTTCGAGAGCAATCTCGGCTTCCTCCAAACCTGATCTGTAAAATATCCAAGCCGATAAATCACCAGGCAATTTTTTAAATCCTTAAGGAAAGACTTGTTTTATATATTACTGTACACTTCAGAGTCAGAGGAACTTCAGATGTGAACTGATTTAAGGTGCAGTAAAACTTACATTAAGTCTTTATAAAATTGCTTTAGTAAATTTCTCAGGTGTGTCTATTGCGTGCCGTAACATACTCATGCACCTCAGAGTTTTGTTGACCAAGTGACCGTTAATGAGACTTTTACTATCCTTGGGTCACTGCTCTCTAGAGATTAAGTTTTCCCTAGGAGAGCCAGGAATTTCATGTCCCAGAATCTTTTACACATGGATCTTCTGTCCATTGCAGCTCCCCTCTGAGGCCTTCACATACATCTCACTTGATCTTCCCAATGGTAAGAAAAGCTACCAGAGCTTAAGACTTAAGGAATTATTGTTCTCAGTTTGTCTTGTGAGGAAACCAAGCCCAGAAAGGTTAAATATAACCAGGGTGTGGTGAGCTCAAATTTGACCCTCTGCAGTCTGACACCCACCCATACCTTTGAGTATGCTTCCCGCCACCCATCTGGAGTATGATCCCACTTGGCAGATAAGAAACCCAAGCTCAGGTTGATTAAGTGACTTGTCTAAACTCACATTATTGGTGCTGGGACTCACATCTTGGTCTTTTAATTTCATGGCAAGATGCACTTTCCAGGTCTCTCTGAATGTTATCTTTCAACAGAAGTCTTTCTGGAGCTCTGAGTGGTGTGGGGGGTCCCAAAGCACCTAATAAGTGAAGCCATTGGCTCCCTCAGGCTGGACCATGGCTTACAAAGCTTCCCTACTTTTCAAGGCTGCTTGTTTAGAGTGAGAAGGCCGGGAGGGCTTTTGTTTAATATGGCTAGGGGAGGCTGGGAAGTTTTACTACACCATAGTAAAACGTTTGTTGTTCTCTTCTGACCCCCAGACTGAGCTTATAGTTCCCCCTAAATATCTTCTCCAGATTCCTGGAAGCCTCTATCTGTGCATCTTTAAGACTCAGTTCAAATACTTTCTCCTCTGTGAAGCCTCTGCTGATGTTCTCTCTCCTCCCATGCACTCTGGTTGAAATTGATCTCTCTCCTCTATTCTCCTACTGCACCTCCACTACTGTGTGGGTCATGGAGAGGGCGTTGTTATGTTTCCGATACCTGCCCATCCCTCCACATATGACTGTTATCATGGAGGAGGGACTGTGTAGAGGTCACACTGGTGCCTGGCACAGAGTAGATGCATTAATTATTTGGTGAATTGCACCGATTTCATTATAGCTCGCCTAGTCCCTATCTGTGAATCTTGTAAAATGGGCAGGTCCTCCCTGTAAATAGCTCTTCCTGAGAGCTCAGTGTTTGGGTTGGGCTAAAGGAATCTCTATTCATGGCTGTACACAGTTGCTGAGCACAGCTTGTGCCACCCCAGGGATTTCTAGGCCAAACAAGCACACATCTTGGCATCCGTCCCTAGCCTGAAACCCTATGTGCTTTCTTTCTGGGATAATTCACTCAGAAGGGCCTCATTGTTGCCACACATCCATCAGGTCAAAAACATTTGTCATTGTGCTCAGCTTTCAGGAATGTGCAGGGCAATTTGGTCAAGGGGTATTAGATTCAATTTTTCTCACGTGGCAGATAAATTTGAAAGTGACCACCATCCTTTCCAGTGGCCATATCTCACCTTCTTGAGCTCAGCGATGTTTCTAAGTCACCCCCACTGCCAATGCTCTGACAAGCCCAGCCCAGGGAACCTCTGCTATGACTGGCTCTGCAGGGAATGGGGTCTTGTTAGGGGTCCTCTGAAGTGGGGATTGGTGCACCCAAAGGGAGGGTTCACAGGGAGAATGTTAGTGAGTTTCTCAGAGCACCAAGTGACCATTTCTAGAGAGATTCAAAGGCCATGGGCTAGGGACTGTGACTCTAAGGACCTGGTAAGGTTCTGCAACCTTGGTCACTGCTTTATCATTTAACTGTAGTTATGGGGTAGGAAGAGAAGGAAGGGAGAGAAGGGAGAGGAGGGAGGAAGAGCAGAGAGGGAGGGAGAGAAGGGAAGGAGGGAAAGAGGGAAGGAAGGAAGAGAAGGGGGAGAGAAAGGGGGAGGAAGGGAGCAAGCCAGTGCAAGTTCCTCATCCTCCATAATATGGAGGATCTATAAGCTTAGAGGGGTGAGGTGGCAAAGGAAGAAAATGCTGGGCAAACAAGACTAACATGGACAGATCACTAAGTGATAAACTGGTGGTTGCATAATGAGAGGTGAGGAAAACAGGCCGAGTGTGGAGGTGGGGAACTTGAGATCTTGGATGTACTTAAAAAGGACCCAACAAGGACCCATTCCCTGCCAGGTCCAGCAAAACTTTTCTAACAATGAAAAATGAAGGACTGACGCCATCTAAGGCAAAGGAGGAGGAATAAGGTGTATGTTCTACCAAGTGAGGACAGACACACATGTTCTGAGAGGTGGCAGCTGTGATCCAGATGTCTTCCAGCAAGCAAATGAAAGAATTTGAAAAGTAAGTTGTAAACTCCTTGAGTGCACAGAAACAGCCTGCCTTGCTCAGGATAAAAAGATCTGCAACTTGCATGGATGCCTAGAAAAGTTGGGCAGAGCAGATGCTTTTCGCTGCCAATACTCACCTTCCCTCCTATTTCCTACCATGATTTTGTTCAGGAAATTTCCTCATCTTCATGGAATCATTTTGCTTCCTAGAAAGCTGACCCTCTCCTCAACTTTAGGCATCATTTAAGCCCCTAATGACAAATCTTATTCTCAAAGCCTGTTAGAAAGGGAGTATGTTTCGGATTTGCCAATGAGATAAGAGAGAAAACTGGTGAGAAGCCTCTGGGTTTATTCCTGAGAAAGAGATATGGGAAGAAATAGTCCCTTTCTTCCTCTAGACCTTTTGTCTTGAGAGGACACCTGGAGCTAGCAGCCATTTGCCACAAGCCTGACGATGAAGTCAACATACAAAGTGGCCAGCGGCAGAGAGATCGTAGAGAGGGTCACCCGTGCCGCCGGAGACCTCCCGTGCCACCCTCACAGCAGCCTCACCTCTAGACTTACTATTTAAGTCCCCGTGAATTGGGGCTTTCTTATGTATAGCCCAACCAACAGAGAAGCCTCTGTTTCCCCCTGGACTTTTCTAGATTGAGTACATGTGGCCTCAGCCACAGTATCTTCCTGGTCCAAGAATTTTGCAAACTAAGTGTGAAGTATTAATGGCTCTCAGAGTCCCATTCCTTTTCCCTAGGACTTAATTTACTTTCTGTTGCATTTAGGGGATGAAGACGGGAGGAAGAAAGGTGAACGGGGGACATTTTCCTTAGAGATGACCAAAGTCAAGAGGAAAACTGACAAACTTACTTTTCCAAAAGTGCAGGCAGTGCTGAAGTAACAGGTAGGTTGCCTTTGCCATTGGGTGATTCCGACTGAATGGAAAACAAGACGCAGAACTGAGGATGAGTTACAGGAGGAAGAAGCCAGAGCCCCTGGTCTTGGATGATTTGAGGAGGGGCTGCTGTTCCTCCACTTTCCCTCCTCCCCATCTTCTATGTCTTCCAATCTTCCAAAAGGCCTGGCCATTTCCCTAGGGCCCTTCCTGTGCTCCTTTCCCAGTGTTCTGTCCCTCTCGGGGGTGGCCAACTTGCTCCTTTTCCTTCTCTTCTGCTAAGTCTCCTTGGGCCAAGAGAAGAGTTTACATTTTGAGGCTCCACTCTGGAGGAGAGCCATCAGTTTATCTCTGTCCCATTTACGGACTGCAGCTGACACCAGCGGCCTCCTACCATATGTGGTGCTGAGTTTTCTGGGATAGATTCACAGGAGCCCATCATCGTCCCTAGAGCTGCAGCTCCAGGAATAATTCTCAGAAGATTCCTGTCATTACTGAAAGCTCAAGCCATCAGAAATTTCTTTAGAATAAATTCTCCAGGGTTTCCACATTGTTTCATGGCCATAGTTTTGGTTTAAGCAATGGTTCTCAATTCTGCCTGCACCTTACCGTTGCCTGAGGGAGGTTTTTAAGAAGTTCTGATCCACTCCAGAATCTGGGGGTAGGGCCACGGCATAGACTGTTGTAAAAGTACCCTGCGTGATTTTAACATGTGGCCCCTACTCTAAAGGAATGCATATTTAGAAACGTTTATGCATTTAGATGAAGTAGGGGAAATAGGTCTGTTAAAACACACTAACCAGCCCTCTCCAACCTCCTTAAAACAATTTTTTTTTCCAGGTTGCTTTGTTTTAGTGGGTAATTTGAAAATTTAGGTTGATTCTATAGATGATTGAAATGCTTGAAGCAGGAAGAGGTGAGTGCAACAAATAGAGCTTGAATCTACCCAACCAATTGCTTCTGCAATCAAATTGTTTCCTTACCGAGTAGTGCTGGTCAGACACAGGGACTAGAGAAACCCATTGGAGAAAGAATTGGAAAAGTTTTAGATAGAATTACCCAGATACACAAAGGCCTGGAAAAAAGATTTTGTTATATAGGAACTGTCTTTAATAAAAAAAAAAATTGAAATGTATTTTGTTCTCTGGCTATTACTAATACATTCTTACTATAGAAATACAAAGAGAGCATCAGGAAGAAAATAACCATTATTTTCTTTACTTAATGAGAGATAACCATTATAAATAATTTCACATACTTTTCTTCCAAAATTTTCTATGCCTAGCCACAGAAACACTTTTATGGAACAGAATTACACTGTTTAGTTTTGCCATTTAAATGGTTTTTTATTCATAATAAATTATGGATAATTCTATTCTATAGAAACCCCTTACAGTGATATCCAAAATTTGTTTAACCAATCTCATATTAGCGGACATGGGGTTGTTTCCAGTTTTTCATTGTTATAAGTGAACCAAGGCAGGGAGTTCAAAGCTTAGTTCTAACCGCTTATTGCACTTTACCAACTTTAGCTACTTAAACTTACCGCAGAGTGGAAAAACAATTATAACCATGTTGGAGAATTGTGGCTTAAGCATGAAAAGTTATTATTTTTAAGGAATACTCTCTGAGCTACCAACACCATGCCAGAGGGCACTGAGACTTCTCAAGGCATCAGAATTCCATGTGGCTTGGTCTATATTGACCTTTCTGAGACTGTCCGTTTCTGTGCTGGGAATGGCCTCTCCTTGTTGACTCTGCTCCCATTTGGTCACCTCGTAGTAGTGAGTGTGAGGGGAGGTAGAACAGAGCTGGGAAGCAGGCATCACCATACTCACCAAGGCAGGTAAGGAGGGGATGGGTGATGAGCTGGGAGTTTGGCCAGGCAGGTTCAGGGCATTAAACTTGGGAACCACAGCAACACTGACCCTCCGGCGGGGCATATTCTGTGGGAAAAGAAGTGAGCAGGCCCACTGTTTTGGTAGTAGCAATAGCCACAGTTCAGAAGGGCTTAGAAAAAGCCTTCTAATTTCTAATACTGTAACGACATTTATCGGATATTTTGGTCTTGTGATAGCGATGGTACCAGGAATTGGTGTGGAGGGAGTGGCCAAAGTTGACCCAAATTTCCTGTTGGTGGTGAATGACCTTTCAAAATGTTCCTATTTTAGATTAAGAGATCTTGGGGATACAGGATGGAAATGACAGCTTCACCCTCCACCCTCTACCCTCCAGTCTCTGGGTAACACCTTAGTGTATAAAAACTGCCCATAGGCTGGGCATGGCGGCTCATGCCTGTAATCCTGGCACTCTGGGAAACTGAGGCAGGTGGATTGCTTGATCTTAGGAGTTTGAGACCAGCTTGTGCAAGAGCAAGAGCAAGATGTCGTCTCTACTAAAAATAGAAAAACTACCTAGGTATTGTGAGTGCTTATAGTCCCAGCTACTCAGGAGGCTGAGGCAAGAGGATAGCTTGAGCCCAAGACTTTGAGGTAGCTGTGAGCTCCAGGGACACCACAGCACTCTATCCAGGGCACAGAGTGAGACTCTGTCTCAAAAACAAAACAAAACAAAAAAACCTGCCTGTAGCTTAAGATCATTTCACATTTGTTTAAGAAACATATCGCCAGGGAAACTGCGCAAGAAAGGTAAGATGTCAGAGGGTAAGTGTGGGACACTGAAGGGAAACCCCCGTTGAGACAGTCTGGACACGCATTCTGGACCCAAGAATGAAGAATTGCTTGGATGATCATGGAAAATTCTGTCATATTCTTCTGGGAGCCCTGGTATTCCTTGAGCATGCATACCTTTCCCAACGTGAGGGACATGGACCGTGCCGTGCGAGGGACCCCATCTTCTGCAGGAGGAGGGAACAGAGAAAAGAACTCAGTTAAGTCTCAGACTAGGCTCCAGCAGGACATAGGCAGACAGAAACTAAGCCAAGATATCTGTGGGCCAGAACCGACCCACAGCTGGGTGACAGGGACATTGAGATTGGCACTTCCCCCTCTGAGGCAGTCATGTGCAGAGTGGAGGCTCTCTTGGATAAAGCCTTTATTCTAACTCTACTGGGCACTGTAGTCTTGGACCTTTGATCTTCACCTGATACCACTACCCAATCTCTGGGTAATGCCCTGAGTAGTGTAAAAAATTCATAGCAATACCAAGGCTGATGAAGTCATTTTATGCTCAGTCAAGGATGTAGAGTCAGAAACTATGAGCAAGGAAGGCGTGGTGCTGGTAAAGAAGGAATACTTACTGACAGAAGTAGGCTCAATATGACACCTACAAAATGATGCAGAATGAGGGAAGCAAACACCCCAGGAATGTACTGTCCTTACTACAAGCATTAAATGATTTAATTCATGTAATGTTTAGCATCACACCTGGATAACGCTGCCACCAGGAAATATCTGAGTACCTGCTGAGGAATATATTTGTAAGCTCAGTTCAGTTTGATCAATATTATCTAGCCTGTGATCTCTGCCCCTCCTTCATATCTGTATATTTCTCATGTGTCTCTTGAAGAGCACATAGCTGTCCATTTTCAATCTGAGGTTCTCTATTAACCAGTCATTTATGAAATAAGTGATTTCTAACATACTTGTATTTATTTCCACCATCTTATTTTATATTTTCTACTCATTTGACTTTAGTCAACAATTTTTTTTCCCTACTCCTTCTCCCACCTCACACAATGGTTAGAGAATTGTATATTCGAATTTTTTTTGAGACAGAGCCTCAAGCTGTCACCCTGGGTAGAGTGCTGTGGCATCACAGCTCACAGCAACCTCCAACTCTTGGGCTTAAGTGATTCTCTTGCCTCAGCCTCCCAAGTAGCTGGGATTACAGGTGCCCACCATAATGCCCGGCTATTTTTGGGTTGTAGTTGTCGTTGTTTGGCAGGCCCTGGATTCAAACCCGCCAGCTCTGGTGTATGTGGCTGGCACCTTAGCCTCTTGAGCTACAGGCACTGAGCTTATATTCTAATTTATTTTTTATTTTTTTTAAGACAAAATCTCATTATGTCACCCTTGGTAGAATGCCATGATGTCACAGCTCACAGCAACCTCAAACTCTTGGGCTTAAGCCTCTTGCCTCAGCCTCCCAAGTAGCTGGGACTATAGGTGCCTGCCACAACACCTGTCTATATTTTGTTACAGTTGTCATTGTTTTTAGCTGGCCTGAACTGGGTTCGAACCCGCTAGGCTTGGTGTAGGTGTATGTGGCTGGCACTGTAACCACTGTGTTATGAGCGCCGAGCCTCAATTTCTAATTTTTAATGTGTCTCCTTTATATACTGACTTTTACTTTAAATTTAAAATTAATCAAGATCTCTATTCTTTTCCAAAATAAACCTAAAACCATAACCCCCCCATCTTAATTACCTTGTTTTTTGTATTCGTAAACTATTCATTATGATTGCTGTTTTCCATAGAGAATGATTATTTAGATTTACTCACATATTTACAAATGTCTTTGATCACCGTTCCTTCTTGCATCCTACTTCTTTTGAGCTCAATTTCATTCTTCCCTAGGAACATCCTTAGGAAGGATGTTTTTTCAGCAAGGGTCTCTGGGAGCTAAACTTTCTCAGTTGTTACCTCTAAATGTCTTTACCTAATCCTCAATCTTGCGTGGTGGTTTAGCTCTTTGTATTATCTCTGGATTGTTGGTTATTTTCTCCCAGCTCTTTGAAGAGGTAACTCAGTTGTCTTCTGGTACTATATTGAGAATTGTCATTCTTTTGCAAATAATCTTCTCTCTGATTACTTTTAAGATCTTCACTTTGTCTTTGCTATTCTGCCATTTCTCAGGGATGTGTTTTTATTCCTCCTACTTGGAATTCACTATATTTCTAAATCGGTGGTTCTCAACCTTCCTAATACCCTGACCCTTTAATACAGCTCCTGTGGGTCATGACCTACAGGTTGAGAACCGCTGTTCTAAATCCAATGATTCAGGAATTTCTTGAGTTCTGAAAAATCCTCAGCCATTCTTTCTTTGTACATTTTCTCTCCTCAACCTCAAGGACCACCTAATACCCATAAATATATTTCGGAATTTCTCATTCTCTACTCTATATCTCCTATCTCATAATGCTTTTTTCATATTTCAATCAAATCACCCTTCTGAACTACATTTTGGGTAACTTCCTCAAATCTTCCAGTTAACTTTTTCAACTGTGCCTAACCTGGTTTAAATGTTTTATCAATCAGGATAATCTAGGTTATGCTATAATAATAACCCCAAACTTTGGTGACTTATATCAACAAAGATTTCTTGCTTCTATTACATGTGCATTTACTTCCTTTTATTTGAGGGGTATAAGTGGTTTTCATTACATGGACAAATGGTTTGCTTCTCTGCTGAAGTCGGGGCTTCCATTTACTTCTGAGTTGGCAGTAGGCTCTGCTCGGCATTTCCTCACTTAGAGCCCAGGTTAATGGAATATGTAGTATTTTGGAGCAATGTGGTTGCCATATTAGGAGGAAGAAATAGGACAAATTGCACAGAAGTTCTTATAGGCCTCAGCTAACATGTAACCCATGTCCTTCTATTCACATTTCATTCACCAAAGCATGTCTCAGAGCCTTGCCTAGTGACTTCAAAAGGATGGGGAAATATGACCAGGAGGAGATCTGGAATACTGAGGAATAGCTTCAACCATAGTAACCACCACACCTTAACTACTAAGTTCTTCATTTCTATCACTCTATTCCTTACTTCAAGGAGTTCCATTTTATTCTTTTGTTGATAACTGTAATCTTTCACTCTCATGTTTTTGATCCATCCTTTTATGCCTCTACAGCTTTAAAAAAATTATTAGATTTTATTTTCTGAAGTTTTAGGATCTAATCCTCTTGTATCTGATGATTTTTGTTCATGCAGAATTGTTTTCTTATATATTTTATGATTTTGTGTCTTGTGAACTCCTCTTCAGAGAGGCTTAATTAGAGAAGTCTTGCATGTCCTGGGTGTAGGGTGTGTCTCTCTCCAGAGTGTCTGTTTCCGACAGTATTCCTTGAGCTGCTATGTTACTGTTCTTTTCAGATTTTCCGCAAATTGCATCATCATTACTGTCACTTTAGGCATGTACTTTTCCTATGAGGAAGGAAAAAGGTTTTTTTCCTACTAGAGCCCAGGGTGAATCAGACAAACTTACTTGTTTGCTTCTCTGCTGGCTGGTGACTATTTTTTCCCTTGCCCAAATTCTACCCAAAGGTACAATTCTCTGAAAGTCTTAACTTTGTGTGGGAATCTCAGTGTTAATTCTGTGCCATGGGTGTTCAAGGCCTTGTCTCAGATCACATGTGAGTGCAGAAGATTAGCTCCCAGATAACTGAGGCAAACACTTGTCCCCAGCGAAGCTGCAGGGTCAGCTTGGTTTCAGTTCTCTTTTCTTTTCTTGTATCTGGGTATTTCAATTTCTTTTCTTGTGAACTCAGCTATTCTTTCAGACTAATGTTTGCTTTTTTTCACCCAGCAGAAATTCCTGGTCGAAGTATTTGTGGTCAAGGAATTTTCAAATTTTCTAGTCATCCCATATACCAGAACCAGAAAATATTCTTTATATATAAAGAGTTCATATGAATAAAATACACATATCAGTCTTACAAGTAGACTTTTAAAGGTCATAATTAGAAATTTTGCAAAAGTGGAAATAACAAATTTTTAATAAACACTTTGAAAGGCCAAGATATATGAATTAAAACCGTGAAATATAACATAATTTTGGCTTACCAAAGGCATATGTATTTTTTAAAAGAATGAACAAGAATGGTGTCCATGGCACAATGAGCTGGACATTTATTATAACCCGTCAAATGAACACATCAATGAGGTATTTAAAAATAATTTTAGAGCCTTATATTTCTTTCCCCTAAACTAGTATTTAAGCTTCTAGAAATATAGCTTAAGGAAATAATCTAAAATGCAGACAATGGTAAGTTTCACATTCAGAAAAAATGGATTTCTTTAATGTGGAATACCAATTCTGAAATCAGGGATATGTTATTTCACTATAATCTTCAAAGTCTCAGGCCTAGATTTCCATATGTCTATAGACACATTCCTCATAGACAAAGATTTCCAGAAGTCATGTAAAGGTTTCGGAACTAACACTATTAGGGAATCATCATAGAGAACCTCATAGACACACCTGCTGGGAAGGTGCTGATCCCTCTGCACCAGCCCAAGCTGAGGTGTATCTTGGCAAAACGACTGGAGTGGAAACAAATATCCAAAAAACATTTATTCGTTATTCAAGACTCAGCTACAAAGACTTCTCCTGTCATATTTTCTCACCCTGCAGAATGAACACAGGACTCTGCTCCCCTTGAAAGCCTGCTTTCTTCTCTCATAGCATTGGCTACTCTGCTCCAACCACCCCCAAATTGAGAGCACCTTTGTGTCCTAACGTGTCCTTTACCTTTATGTGTATTTCAGTGCCATATGGTGTACACCAAAGTACTCAATAAATGTCTGCAGGATGAATGAATGAGACTCATGGGTAACTGCTCAACCTACAAATCTTGGGTAAAGTGGTTGAAAGGAAACCTTGAACTTTGGAAGGGAGTAATATGAGAGTTCATGCATTAGGATTTCTTTGGCGCAATGTCTGCAACTTCCAACACTGATGGAGAACGGCTTGTTAGAGGGCCAGATGCCTGTATGGGTCAGGATCCTTGGTGCCGAGATCCAAGGCAGACAGTCTGGAGCATGTGTACACTGCCTTTGGACTCTGGGAAGTGTCACTGATATTCCCCAGGAAACTTGTGAAACCTCCTGTTTATAAAGGTTTCCCATCTGTTATACTTTCTCTCCTCCTGCTCTTGGTAACACGGATGTTTGCATTCCACAGGGATTCCTGTCGCTAAAATGTCTGTTTTCTCCTAGCCACCCTCATTAGCCAGAGGCCAAACCCTAGCAGTTTCCAAGGAGAGATGTGGTCCAAGCTACCACCATCTCCTTCCTGCACTGAGCCAGAGCCTCCTAACTCATCTCCCTTTACTTGAACTTTTGTGCACCTCTAATACATCATCCACTGAAGTCAGAGGAATCTAAAAATAAAATCTCATGGTGTCACGCATAGGAAACTTTCTAACAATTCCTCAATGCCTGGAGGGTTGCAATGTCACCCACAAATCTCACCTTCAGCCTGTCACTGCCACGTTCTGACTATTGCTTTCATTTTCTTCTCAGCCCCAACCTCCACACCTTTGTCTCTGCTGTTTCTTCTACCCAGGATAGATGCCCCCCTCTTGGCTTGAGCTCCTATTTTTACTTTAAAACACTGACCGAGACACCATCCCTCTGTGAAGCCTTCCTCAACCCCCTCCAGCAGCATCAGGTGGTCCCTCCTCTGTCCTCCTATAGCAATTTGCATAGGACATATAGAAAAGTGTATTTCTTTAAGACATTTGTCTTACATGAGAATATCTCCTTCAGCCAGACTCCCACTGCAACCCTCTGCCCAGATTCATGGGGTTCTCTCTCTCTAGTCGCCCAGTAATGTAATTGCCACGCCATGATTAGCAGGAACCTCCTTGAACTACAAATACGATTATGTCAGTTTCTTGATTTAAATCCTTGGTTGGGCCAGGAAGTGGCTCCATGCCTGTAATCCTAGCACTCTGGGAGGCCAAGGAGGGTGAATGCCTGAGCTCACAGGTTCGAGACCACCCTGAGCCACAGCCAGAGCGTGCCCTTGTCTCTAAAAACAGCTGCATGGTGTGGCAGATGCCTGTGATTCCAGCTACTTGGGAGGCTAAGGCAAGAGAATCACTTAAGCCCAAGAGTTTGAAGTTGCTGTGAGCTGTGACACCACAGCACTCTACCCAGAGCGACATAGTAAGACTCTGTCTCAAAAAATAAAATAAAATAAAATAAATCTTTGATTGGATCCCTAATGCTTTCCAGAAATGTTGGGCTAAAGCCCAAATTTCTGAGCATGTGCTCCCTAAAAGGGGGCTCTAATCCACCAAGATTTACAGGGTACCGGGGTCACTCTTACAAAGTAGAGCCCTCTCAGCCTGCGGGCTTTGTGTCTATGCTTAGTCACTCTGATTCATTATGTTGTGAGTTAGGAAGTCACTTTGGGGTTGCTTATGTTTTCTAGTTTTGTTGTTGTTGAGACAGAGTATCAGTGTGTAGCCCTCAGTAGAGTACCATGGCATCATAGCTCACAGCAATCTCAAACTCTTGGGCTTAAGCGATTCTCTTGCCTCAGCTTCCCCAGTAGCTGGGACTACAGGCCCCCACCACAATGCCTGGCTATTTCTTTGTTCTAGTTGTCACTGTTGTTTGGCAGGCCCGGGCTAGGTTCGAACCTGTCATCCTCAGTGTATGTGGCCATCACCCTAGCTGCTGAGCTACAGGTGCCGAGCCATGTTTTCTAGTTCTCGAAGGCCAGGCCTGCAGGAACAGCTGCTGCACTGGGCAGGGATAGGGAGCCTTGCTCAACTGGAAACAAGTCGTGGGGCTGCCCTGATAGTGTTGACCCTAGCTAAGAGCTATTTGGGTCCATGTTGCAAGGCCAAGATGGGGCGCGAACCTAGGTCCTTACCAGAGGGGCCACAGGTGCGGCTTGAGTTCTGATTTGCAAGCTTTTTAAACTCCATGAGCTCCGCGTGGTCCTTCTCATACGTCCTCTTCAGGTTCTCCACGTACTGCATCATCACCTCTGTGGCTTTTGACATGCGCTTTTCCTGCAGGGAAGGAGAGCGTGAGTACACGAGGTGCTTTGGCTCAGCCACCTGCGTTCAGGGAAAATGAGGAAACAGCCGCCACAGTGCTGAGGAGGTGAGAGGAGGGTGGATCAAGCAAGGCTTCAAGGAGATGAAATAGACGCAGGATGTGGGCAGGAGAGACGAAGCGCATTCAGGCCAGGCAACTGCAGAAGGAATCCAGAGGCAGACAAGCACCGGGCTTCTATGGGGTGAGGATTTCAGACTGGCATCCTCTGGAGAGTGAAACGGACGCGATTGCATTGTTCTGGGACAACAGATACAAGTCAGGGCCGTCTGGCAAACCCAGACTGTTCAGATCACCCTACTTGTGTAGAAATCAGCAATCAGATCAATTTATTCATAGAAGAAAAAGTGAGTTAGGACTGGTCTGTGCAGGACCTCAAATGCTAGACAAGGGAATATGAGCTTATCATGAGGGAAAGGGGAGCTACTGAATGCCTTAAAGTAAGGGAGTAACATAATCAGGACACAAGGGGAGATGGGATTGGAGGGGGTGAGACTGGCAGTAGGGAGAGCAGAAAGGAAAGACAAGAGCCCGAACAAGTCCAGGGGAGCCAGAGAGGAAGCTGAGGCCTGAGCCGCAGAAGCCCGAGACTCAGAGGCCTGGGCAAGGGAGCCATTTGGGTAAGGGCGAAGACGGAGTGAGCAGCCCATGGGCCGAGACGCACGTTTGGGAAAGCTGTCTACAACGAGAACGGCTTTGCTTCTACCCGCTTTGCGTCCCTCAGAGGGCTAGCTCATGCCCTGCCTGGCCACAGAAGAACATGCCCAGTGACTTCCCTGGAAAAGGTCCCCAGCCGTGTGGGGCTGAGATTAGCCGCTCTCCGCTCCCAGCTGGAGTGACTTCCTGGGCGACACTGCTGAGTCAGGTGCCCTTCCCTTCAAGGGCACAGGGTGGGACAGCCCAGCGCCCAGAAGCTGGGCTTCTTTCATGTCACAGGAACTTCTCAGGGCTGTGCCCCAGGAACACCCTCCCCCGCAGCCGGTGCAGAGTATCCGTGGTAACAGCGCAGCGATAACAAGGCCTGCAGCCCTACACTGCAGACACCATGACCAGCCTCATGTTATGGTTGAATAAGCTGAAGTGTACGGATCTCGGTACCAGCCCAAGGTCACACAGCAAATGCAGGGTGGAGCTGGGATTAGAACCCAGGCAGTGTGATCTCATCACACCCCGCCAGACCAGGGCAGTGCTCTGTGCACTTGAGGACTTCAGAGTGGCCCAGGCGGCATCAGGCCCAGGCCTGCATGCCAGCTCTGCCGCTCACAGTGCTATTTCTCTTCCAAGACTCTGAGTCTCCATCTGGGGAAAAGGATATTTACTTTATAGGGTTGCTAGGTGGATTAAATGAAACAGTAGTTTTTCGTAAAGCACATTTTGCCAAATACTATTTCTATGGGAGTTGAATAGATATTTGTGGGGAGGGAACTAGGGGGAAGTCTTCAGCCAAACACATTTGGAAAATACTTAGGTGAAGTTAAGTAGTATTCTTCAGCACAGGACTCTTCGAAGCCTTGGCTATGCCAATGTGCATTAGAAATCTCCGAGAAAGGTAGTACACACAGTGGTCCCCAAACACATATTATCACAGAAGCTTTTTCCCAGGAAGCACATTGAGGTTTTAGTGGTCTACCCCTAGTTCTCTGAATACTGCCACAGTCATGTGCACAGGATGCTGGCCCAGAGGAAGCCGTCACTCAGCGGTACATGCAGTTAGCTGGGGGCTGGTGAGGCTCACCTGGCGGACGGCCCCCACCATCTCAGCGCGGCTAGAAAGGCGGGCAGCCAGGCGGTGAAGGACAGCGATGTCCTCCAGCAGCTTCTGGTAGGTCTCTCGGTGCTCACAGTGATGCCACAGTGAAGCTGAGGACTGTGGAGTGAGAAGGAGCATCATCTGGGGCAATCAAATCATGTGACAGACTAAATGTGTCTCCCTGAAATCATGGACTGGAATACTAACTCCCAAAGTGATAGGAAAGTGGGGCCTTTAGGAGGTGATCAGATCACAAGGGTGGAGCCCTCATGAATGGGATTAGTGCCCTTATGGGATTAGAGACCCAGCCAATTCTCTTGCCCTTCACCCATCACATCAAGATATAATGGAAAGATAGCAGTCTGCAGCCTGAAGAGGGCCCTCACCAGAACCCAACCATACTGGTGGCACCTTGGTCTTGGACTTCCAGAACAGTGAGAAATAAATCTTTGTTGTTTAAGTCACTCAGTCTATGGTGCTTTGCTACAGCAGCCCAAGCTAAGACACACACCAAGCCAGGACCTGGCTCTCGTGAGAGAACCCCTGGGCCCCATCCTGGCCGAGAGAAGTGGCCTCGGAAGGGCCCAGACCGCAGCTTCTTCTGGGGATTGGAGAAACCAATGTGAACACTACACCTGGCTGACCTGAGAGAAGTCACATCTGGGTCACCAAGTCCCTTTCTGAGGTCTCCCAAGGGTTCAGGGGCCTCGCCCACAGCCTGCAGTAACCAGGCCTTCAGGATCTGTGCCTCAATTCCTCCCAGCTGAGGAAGACTCTTCAGTCTTGGCTCAATTTTTAATTTCAGGAGACCCTACTTGGTGCCTGACAGAGAAGCAGGACACCCAACATGGCCCTTGGAGATTGTCCTCCAAGGATTCTTCATGGCAGGTTCCATAATTACCGTAATGGAAGCTTTGAAGTTTTCCAGTTCCTTCTCCGTGTTCTCCTCTGTCAGGTTGCGTTCCCTTTCAGCCTGGTTAATTCTAGACTCCAGGGTGTAGCTGTCATTTCTAAAGGCCAAGGATAGTTGTACAAACACATTCTGTTGGGAACAAGAGTGTGGGAGAGGTACTAGGAGGAGTTATTGCGGAGAATAAGGCTGCAGGTGTGCTGCTTGCAGAAGTATTTTGCAACAGCCCCTGGGGCCAGTTTGCAAGTGAAACTCTGACTTCACAATAAGCCACACAAACGATGGTGAAACAGTAACCTGAGGTCCATGCTAGGTCCTCCCCAGGACCAGAAAGACCAGATGTATTTTACTGAAAAATATTAAGAAAATAACACTTTACTCTCCCCTGAACTTTAAGAAAATAACATCCTGTATTTGGGTTTCAGTAAACTCAGGCCAGAACAGCTGATCGTGTAAGCAGTTTGGATTTATTAGTTGGAGGGTTTTGGAGATTTTGCATAAAAGCACTGTATTTAAAGAAACCCCATTTGAGATTAAGCGTTGTTGACATAAAGCAAATTTCACCCAGCATCTAGCCCGAGCATTCCAAAGCCTACATCAATAGCAGCTTTAAGGAGATTAAATAAGGCTAGGTACAATTCTGTTAGGATAAGCTTTCTGGAATAAATAAATAATTCATGCCAAAAATGCAGCCTGCATGAATAAGTTTTTAAAAGATGTTATTGATTAGACATGGAATTCCTGGAATAATAGGAAATTACTGGAGAGGAGAAATAGACAAGTGGACTTCCCACAGGAAGGAAACAACGGTCTTTAATGTTACAGCCTTCACCTGCCCTACCTGAGTCAGACTGTAGCAGATTTATACACTGTGGTCACCGACTCTGCTTGAGTTTCTGAAGTTTCTGTAAAATGCCCCATGGAGGGCAGACCACTGCAGAGAACTGAACTGTTCCAATGATGATGGCAATATGGAAGACTACTCCTTATTGAACATCTAGTGTACACCAGCACTGCCGTGAGTTTTACACAACAACCCTCTGGGGCAGGAAGTATTATACGCACGTGATGGGTAAAGAGACCAAGACCAGAGAGGTTAAGTTCAAGGTAACATAGGAGTTAACCGTGGGCTGATTCCAAAGCCTATTTTACTTCCACCTGATGCGAGCTGATTATGTCGTGGGCCTCTGGGGACAGGGTCTGCCCACAGCCCACCTTCACAATCATCAGTGGAAGGACTTTGAGTCCAGTGATGGGGATTTTCTACAGACCTTGGTCAACTCTATGAATAATGCTTAGTACTTATTTCTCTATCCCTGGGTCATCCCCTTAGGGCAGTATTGCATAAAGAGTCCTGAGTTCAATGGGAACTCTTGGATCCAAATCTTGGTTTTGCTAAGAACTAGGTCTGGGTAAGTTATTTAATCAGTTTTCTCCCTTGTTCTAATTCCTGCATAATCTTTTTCAGAGCTGCTGGGAGGATAAGCAGAAAGGATGGCTAGGAGTGTTATGAGCTGCAAGTGCAGCGTCCATGTGCAAGGGGCCTGTTACTATTGGTGGTGGGTACTTCACTCGGTCTATCTTCCTCTGCTTACCGTGTCCACCTCAGCTCTAATATCTCAACTCTGATACATTCTTTTTGTCCATCTACCCACCCCTTCACCAGAGCGATACCAGATTCCTCTCAGCTTGCTCATAAACCCACTGGGACAAGGAGGTCCCAAGGGGAGTCATAGGTGAATCCGGGATAGTGAGGTGCTGACCAGCAGCCTCCTGCCACCGCCGAGCTGGCTTATCTTGATGCTGACACCCTCAGAAGGCAAGTCAAGCCACTTTCCCTCTAACCCAAAGTTTAAAATGTGAAATCTTTCAATAATATTGAAAAAAATCTGATGCAGTTCCAGACTCCCAGCTGACTTTGTGTATCTAAGTCATACATTTAAAGAACATAAACAGTCCTTGAAGGAACATGGAACTTCCAACTACCTTCTCTCTGACCAAATTTGTCAAAATCTTCCATTAACTGAGGTGAGAGTGGGGATCTCAGCTGGTCACAAATGTCCACATTATCCCACAGTCATTCTTTCTTGTTTTTGTATAAAAATGTCAGGGCTAGAGGCTGGAAGAAGGAATGTTTTGAATAAGCTCAGTCAAGTACGGGCACTCAATTTCCTAAAGCACTTGAGTCACTTACCTCAACTTCCTTTTCGGTGAGTGGAGGAGCACTGTGAAAGAGAAAAAACGCACAACTGAACTTGATTCAACCTATTAAATAAACCAGAAGGTGATTTTGAGTGACCAGCGGACCACGTGTTTCCAGGAATGGAGTAAGCAGAGATAGTGAGACAGAAAAGAGGCAGTGTCCCCTTTCTGTGTACTCTGTCGTCTGTGAGACACTGACTCTGACAGGGCCAATACTATACTGCAACTCTGGACAATACTCTCTGCAACTTTGGACACATTAATCTCTCAAGCCGCAGCTTGCCCATCTGTAAACTGGGACTATTATCTGTTACACCTTGGACGTCTTACAAGAAACATGTACCTGTGTATGACTGTGTGTATCTGGGCACAAATACATGGCACCCACACTCGGTAGGCACTCAGGAAACGTTAGCTATTGCCATTAACTCACAGGCTTGCTGTGAGGAATCAGAAAACACCCGTGATAATTACTTGATAAACTGTACATGTCTGAGTTGCTACTGTCGTTTTCCTGGACCCTCCTCCTGTCTCTGAGGGCTGCGACTAAGATGCAAGTGGACCAGAAAATAAATGGTAGGAGGGAGAGTAGCCAGACTGTCCCCCACAGTGGGGATCTCTGATGCCTGGAATCAGAGTGCAGGCAAGAACGTCTCAGGCGTCCTGGTGAGAGGCTCCCGGGTGCCTGCAGTCCCCACAGCAGGGACTCCCTACAGTAAGCAGCTCCTCCATCGGCACGCCCACTCTCCCTGGTAGCTAAAGCCGCCCCGTGTGAAGCCCAGACAACGTAAATAATGCACAGGCCCTTTCCTGTGCTGGGGTGGGGAGGCCGGGAGGGGTCCTGCCGGCGTCACAGGACTTGGCAACAGAGCATGCCATCGATCAGCTTTTCAGGAAACATAGCTTCCTTCCTTTGATGGGTGCGGAGGGACCCCGAGAGCAAAGGTAGGGGTCAGCCCTCTCCGCAAGGGGTTGGTTCTCCCCCCTGGGGAGGGACTGTGGGAGCCTTCCTGTCAGGATAAGGCAACAAGACCCCATGGCCATCAAGTCAGCAGAGCACAGAACGTGGGATAAACAGCGGCAGAGATGTTTTTTGCTTATGATTCTCGTCCCAACCACACCCACCCACTCACAGGCTCTGTCCTCTGAGGCCAACATAAACTCAACTGTCATATAGAGCACACGCTGAGTTTGCCTCTGACTCCTGGGTTTGGATAGTATGTGAAATTTATAGATTTTCACAAATTATTAACCAAACCTGTTTTCCTATTTCAGTAATTGACGTTCTTTTTTTTTTGTTTTTTTTTTTTTTTTTTTTTTTTTTTGCACACTAGCCTTTAAATATATATATTGAACACTTTGAGGACTCAGAGAAGCCACATGACATGGTTAGTTCCCGGCACAGAGAGCTTTGCCTTCTAAACCAGCGTAGGCAGCTAGGAGCCAGGGGCCTCTAAAAGAACAGCATCTGCTCATGTGACACCTCGTGCATCTTTTTTTGAAGACATGTCTATTTAAATCTCTTGCTCGTTTTAAAAAATTGGTTACTCATCTTTTTATTTTTGAGTTATAAGTCCCTTTTCAGACAAATGTTTTGCAAATATTTTCTCCCATTCTGTAAGTTGCCTTTCACTTTTTTTTTTTTTTTTTTTTGGATGGCAGCATGAACATTTTTTTTAGTTGGAGGAAGTATCATTCATTTATTTTTTATCTTGTCACTTGTTTCTGAGGGATATTTTAAAAAAACAAACAAACCATGAACTAATGCAAGATTTCTTTGTATTTTTTACTTATAAGAGTTTCATACCATTTTCTCTTAGATTTAGGACTCCGATCTATTTTGCGCTAACTTGTGCACATTGTGTGAGGCAGGGTGCCAACTCGACTTTTCTGTATGTGGCTGTATGGTTCCACCATTTGTGGAAATCTCTATTCTTCTCTCTGGAAATCTGGAAATTTCTTCACCAAGATCTCTGCATGGATGGCTTTTGTCTCAAATTAGTTATGACCTCATCCCAGAGGCCTTCCTTGACCCCCCCCTTCACCCCCACCCTATGTGCCCCGTTTTATGGTGTTTCTAGCAACTTTATTTCAAATCATGCATTCAGTTACTTAAATAGTGTTATTTGTCTCCCCAACCAGAATGTGAATGCATGAGAGCAGGGACTGTGCTTGTTCTTTCCAATGTTTGGCACAGAATCGTCACTCAGTGGACACATGTGGATTACAGGCCTGCTTATGGCTCCTGTTGTGTTTGACCTGGGGCTACCTCACCCAGGGGCATTTCCACTTTGGACTCTTGTTAACCAACCCAGACCTTGTCCCTAATTTGGGTTTTAGACCTGCTTTTTCTACCAAATCTGTTCAGCTTGCTGACTTTATGGCCCACCTCCCCTTGATATGGTCCAATCCCAATTCCCACAGTCCACATAGGACATGAAACCAGATTCTTCCTCATATGAAAACTCAAGCGTAATCTTCCCATATTTCTGCTGGGGGAAGAATCCCGAAGCTCTGGCTTCCTTTTGTTGGATGACAAATCTTACACAACAGTTGTGCTCATCTATCCCAAGCTCTGAGCAAGAGCCCAGCTGGGAAGAGCCTCTTCTGACACTAGGAGAGGGGGAGCTGGCTTCGTGGCTGGGGCAGGGAGGCTGGAGATAGACAACGTGGCTGTTTAAACTATGCATGATGGCTACAGTGATCTCAGTCTAAGAGCCCAGACCACACGCTTCAGAAGCTGGTCACTTTCATGAACTATGCAGTCTTTGCAGGCTCAGCCTGGGCGTGTGGTTTGTAGCTGGTAGCTATTTACTTACTCAGGGAAGCTAGATCTATCTGCTCACTGGCCTTCTCCTGGGGGAGCTTGGGGCTTCCATAATCAAACCAATTATTTTCATCTTTACTGATGAGAAAGAAGCCAACTGCACTCCTGACCAGCCCTGCTCTCCTTGCAGACTGAAGAGCCTGCAAGGCTCTTTTGATGTCTATTTTGGTACTTTTGACAGGCCCCGGTGCAGATGGTCAGGAATCAGCCCACTTGGGTTCAATCCCTTACTCTGTCACTTGCCAGTGTGTCACTTCGCCTCTCTATTCCCTCACTATAAGACAAAGCAAAATCTTCCTTTTCTCCTGAGTTGTCACAAACCCAGAAAGAGACACAGCGTGCAAACATGCTGAGGGTGCCTCTCCTTGGAGTCCTGGCTCTGCACGCCCCTTCACTGCCTCCACCAGGCAAACCGTGGATGCAGCCTGCTTCTCATTTGTTTTCGGCATTTTTCCTGATATTGGCCTGGACACTAAGTCCCTCTGAGTATTTCCCAGATGCCTATGTTTTAGGTGGTTACCACAAGGTATTTGCACATGTCACACCCACTGGGCAAAATTTGTTCTTTCACACATACCCCCAAATCTGGGAGCTTTGTTATGCTTGGTTTCTCCCCAGTGGCCTTCCCCCTCCCCAACTGTTTAGTCTCCACGTTGGTGGGCTTGGCTGGAGACCTCACCTGAAGGCACCCTCCCACCCTACTTACACCCACCCCATTTATTGCTCAGTAGTTCCCTCTCTTCTCATTTTATGCTCCAAACTCCTCCTTCATCAAATGGTTCCAAATGTCCCACATCTTTATCTATGCACCTATCTCCCCGTCACAGCTAACTGGTGTAACTGGGACTGAAACCCATGTCTCCTGGCCCAAAGCCCATAGCCTATCCTCTGCTGCCACAAGCTTCTGGAGACTCTCATACCCTCAGAGGCTGTTCCCACCTAGGAACCTGCTCTTTGAGTAGAAAATACCCTTCCATTATTCTTTTTGTTTTGGATGCTTTATCCCTTCCTAGACCACTGAACTTTGGCCCTTATGGGGTTAAGAATCAAGACTAGTGCTTTTCTGTGTCCCACTTAGAATCCAACACAAGAGCCACTCAATACAGTGTCTTCAGCAACCTGCACTCTGATTTTACCTTCCAGGGAGACTCTTGTGGACCCGTAGTTTGCGCAGCAGCACGTCGGAAATATTAGGCATAACATCTAAGCCAGTCTTTGCTTCTTCTTCCTCAATAGCTGGGGAGAGTTCAGAAGGAAGCCCTGAAAAATAACAGTGCTTACTTATAAAATGTCTCTTTGAAACCACAGTAGTACAATTAGAAACTAGCTTCAGGGGGCAAGGAAGAGTTTTAAGTACCTGGTTATAAAGCCAAGGCTTTATAATTGTCATCAAACTTTATCCTCACAGCAACCCAGAACTGAATGATCTTATTTTACATGTGAGTAAATCAAGACTCAGCAAGGTCAAATATCTCGCTCAAGGTCATAAAACCAGCAGATGGCATAGCTAGTCTTCAAACCAAGGTCTACCTGCTCTAAATTCTGTCTTCCTATTGCTCCCCACAGTATCAAGCTGGTAGCTGGAAATTGGTTGGCTGTTTGCCTATAATGTTTGGAAAAACCCTCTCTTCGATAGGCTTCTCATGAGGCCTGTTGCCCAATTATTCTTCCTCTGATGAATCCAAATGTTCTATCTTCTGTGTCCTATTCAGAAATCAGCTTCTGGTTCCTTATCTTGTAGATTAGTGATTTTCCAGAATAAAGCTAAGGTCATTAAATCTTTTACAGCCCTCAGGAAATATAGATGCCTCCTAGGCAACAGAGATAATAAACAGCTCCCCTGCCTTAAAATTATGCTGGGTCTGGGCTCTGAAGGCAGAAAGAATGAACCAGGTATTCTCTTTCCCGTACATCCTTCTCCCGTTTGATGATGGCTCTTGTACCTCTCCAAAACCTCACTTTTGTAGGCTCTAGCTCCACATTGCCAGCAGCACACTGTGGCCCAATGTGGCCTCTAGATATCATCCCCTGCCTACACACATTCTCATTTGTTGCTGTCCCAGGGGACCAGATATCCTCTAACAAGCTCCTACATAGGAGGACACTGGCAGATGTTCCTCGCACTGTGGTTTGTTTTTCATGCAGCATGGACTTGCTATGCCTGATGCTGGGCTCAGTCACAGTGTATTTAGGATTAAGCAAAACTCCCAAAACTCTTTACTTGCACTAAATCAAGTATCCTCATCCTGTATAATAGTTTCTTGACATTTTCATGTGGCACTTTGTATTTATCCATATGTTTTACTATATCTCAAGGCTTTTGACCTAGCAGCTTTCCAACTTGCTCAATAATTTTCATCTAACTTTCCATCTTTAGTCATCTAAAGAGCTAAGATGAGACACTGCCAGGCGCAGTGGCTCACACCTGTAATCCCAACACTCTGGGAGGCCAAGGTGAGTGGATTGCCTGAGCTCATAGGTTTGAGACCAGCCTGAGCAAGAGCAAGACCCCGTCTCTAAAAATAGCTGGGAGTTGTGGTGGGCACCTGTAGTCCCAGCTACTCAGGAGGCTGAGGCAAGAGGATCGCTTGAGCCCGAGAGTCTGAGGTTGCTGTGAGCTATGATTTCCATGACATTCTACCAAGGGTGACAAAGTGAGACTCTGTCTGAAAAAAATAAAATAAAATAAAATAAAGAGCTATGATTGGGGATCATGTGACTAGAAGCCTCACCAAGACCAACCATGAAGCAAGAGGGTGAGATTCTGTCTGGCTCAACATAAGAATGTTTAAATATACTTTGAGCTCTCCCGTAACAAAATGGTGTTCATGAGTCCCCTGGTACTCAAGATATCTAAGCAAAAGCTGGAGGGTCAGCTGTCTGAGATGGGGAAGTCAGCAATCCTTCTTTAGATATTGAGCACAGGAAGTTCTCCGAGCTACCTCTTGGGTTCTGCCCTGGCATTTATTGCTCTCTGACACAGTAAACCCTGTGGCACTTCTGGTCTCCCTCTACCTTTTGTATCTCTACCACATCCTTCCAAAGCCACATGAGGAACAGGCTGCTGAGAAATCTATATGACTGACTGAAACATACAAGGTCAAATAATCCAAGTGAAACCCATGCCTGTAGTTTCTCCCCAGAAAAGTCTCCTAGATTGAGCCAACAAACAAATAAGGCAGAGTTTCTAGCCCTTAAGAGTGATACAGTATTAGTGGATCCCAGAACCAACCACTCTCCTCTTGAATTCAACCAAAGTAACAAAAAATTAATTGATTAACCCATTGAAAACACATCCCCTCACCAATAAAGGAAAAGATAATAGTCTTTAAAAATAATGACCAGAGAAAGAAATACTATAAACACGCATAGAGCTCCCACCCTGATAACCCTTGCTTCCTTCCCCCACCCCCAAAGAATCAGTATGGACAGGAAGATGTGAGGGGGAAAATTCTGACAAAAAGTGCAACAGCGCAGATGGGAAGGGAAGTGGATGGAAGGGTGAGTAGGCAGCTGGTAGAGGAAATTCAGACTTTCCCTAGAGTAGAAGGTTCTCTATTCCACCATACCCACACTTCCGAGAGAGGGAAACACGCCTAGGCCATTTTGCTTTGCTTACTGATAAGGAGGGGAGAGTAGGAAAGACAGAAGGGTTGCACAGCAGTTTTTTTTTTTTTTTTAGAGACAGATTGTTGCTCCAAGGTAGAGTGTAGTGGTGTCATCACAGCTCACAATAACTTCCAACTCCTAGGCTTAAGCAGTTCTCCTGCCTCAGCCTCCCACGTAGCTGGAACTTTCTATACAGGCACATACTATAACACCCCGCTAATTTTTTCTACTTTTGGATGTAGAGACCAAGAGATGTGGTCTTGCTCTTGCTCAGGTTGGTCTCAAACACCTGACCTCCAGCAATCCCACTGCTTTGGATACCCAAGTGCTAGGATTACAAGGGTGAGCTACCATGTAATCACCAGGTAGATTATGAAGTATTCTATTAGAGTTAATTATATTAAATAATATGGAGGGGCTTTCCAGAAAGGGAAACCAAAAACAAAGTAAAGAAATCAAGCCCCTCTGATGGCGTGAATGGCAGAACACACATGGAAAGCTGAAACTCATGCCACCACCATGCCCTCCTCCTACTCTAAAACATAGTGGCTGAACCCCTGGGATATTATCTATCTTTTCCTTCCTTTATTGGTAGGAGAGCGAATGGGCTGCTGTGAAGAATTGTGAAGAATTTATTTTCCAGTCAAGTCTGGAAAATAAACACCCAGGCAAGTTGTCTCTACAGTTCTATCCTGAATTGGGAAACAATGTACAAGCCACTACTACCCACCCAAGGGAATAAGATATGCCCTCAATTTGGGATCATAAACTCAAGTTTTAGGCTATAAACCAAGTTACAGAAAAAGAGAAGAAACCAATTCTACACACACACTATCTGAACTTCCCCTTTTCCACACTACCCAATCAATAACAAAACAAACACAAAATACAGAATCTTCAACTAAAGTACTGAAGGGAAGACAAAGAGATCGCAGCTAAGGTAGCAGAGGATCAATAAAAATTAACCTATACAATATATCTGGGTAAAGAGAACTTCAAGGCAGAAATAACAAGATCAAAAGGAAATACGATAAAAACAAATGGAATGGCAACTATACAAAAGTACTATAGTCAAAAGAGGAAGGAAGGTAGAAAGGAAGGAAAAAGAGAAATATGCAGGAGACAGATGTCAGGATGGAAACATAGCTGCAAGAAACACATCAGAAAATGAAAAAGTACATTTTTGTGCTTAAAATATACACCACAAATGCTTTAGCTCGAGGAAAAATTAGAACCTGAAAAAAATAAAAATTTCAGATTGTATATGAAATCAGCACATTGTGCCCCACGATTGCACCAATGTACACAATTATGATTTAATTAAATAAATAAATTAATTAAATAAAAATAAGAAATCGGAGCCGGGATGAGAAGATCATATAATGAGGAAAGAAAAAGATTGCTCTTTAAAGAAACGAATTGAAGACCAAAATAACAGAACTAATCAAGAAACTGGAAAACAAAAATATAACCACTATGTTGTAAAATGAAGGAATAAAACAGATATAGCTTCAAACTTACTTAAAAACAGTGTGAGTGACTGAGTGATCCCAAGTAATGTAAAGAGGGAGAGAAAGTTTGAAATAGAGAGAAATAATAGAGTTAAGACACTGAATACTAATCCACGGATTATGTTGTCTCTTGAGTAGTGAGAGAAACAAGCAAAAAAAGGAACACAAAACATATTCAAAGATAAAAGAAAAATTGTCCTCAGTAAGGAAAAAGTTGAACCTACAGGTTGACAGAACACACCATGGAAAACATATATACATATATAGAAATGCTTCTCTGGCTAGCCTCTCAGAGAGAAGGCAGATATCTACTGGGGAAGGTGAGGCTTAAGGGGTGCTAAAAATCAGCTGTTCCCAGTCTTCCCTACAACCCTGAATATAGTAGAGCAACATGTACATAGCCCTGAAGAAAAGAGTCAGCCAAGAACTTTAACTATGTAAGTTGTTCTTCAAGAATAAGATAACATTTTTAAACATACCAGAACTCAAGGAACATAGTCCCTCTGAACCCTTCCAAGGAAACTATTGGAAAATGAAGTCCAGATAAACAAGACATAAATCAAAATAATAAGCTTGGAAACAGTGAGTTGTGGTAAAGGGACTAGTGATGAGCATGAAATCCTTTTGCATTTAAGTCTAAGGCTAAGCAACTGTGGAAATCACAGTCACAAAACAGAAATGTAAATGTTATAACCTGGAAGATATATGAAGAAGAATTCAACATGTGTAGAGGTATAAATAGAAAGATAGGAAGAAATATTTAGGTGGAAAGAAATGCTGCCATTTTCCTCTTAACCCACAGAAAGTCTGTAGGTACCATTGCAGTGACGAAGTGCTCTCAATTTCTGTATTCTTGATGATCTGGCATTTGGGGCCTTAATCCTGGAGAGACTTGCCCTCCTAGAACTAGCTAATTCCTAGAAGTAGAAAACAACTCTCCCTTCAAGTCTTTGACATACCAACCAACCAATTCAGAACCCACACCTTCAACCATCTCCTTTATCAAATTCTCACATACCAAGCCCATATTTCCTTGTCCTAAATCATCTCAGGGCCAGGTAACTGACAACCAGGGACCACCTCTATGGCCTGGAGCCTGCCAGAGTTATTCAAACTATCCCAGCCTAAACTTACTCAGGGTTCCTATGTTGCTTCTACCATTCCAAGCAGTCACTGCCCCTCAGTTCCATCTCCAAAGAGCTCTCAAACTGTCATCCCCAAAGTCCTACCATCTTATTGCCTCTCACCAGGCTATTTCCATATCCTTTAACTTGGGGTCACCCTAACTCCAGCCACTGCTTTTCATGCCGGCCTTTAAAATCTGTCCAGAAGAATTATTCTAAGGCATGAATTTGAACCTGCTTTGTACCTATAGGCTTCTTTGGCTTTTCAAAGTGTCCTAAAGGAAATTCAGACTCATTAATTGGCCCTCAAAGCCTTCAGCCACCCTGGTCCTAGCCCATAATTCCAGCCCTTATGCTCAACTCTCGGACATACGGCTCACCTGTGGTTCACATGCCATTCCTTCTGTTCCTGAAACATCCCAGTACTAGAAGATGCCTGCATGCCTTTGCTCCTGCTGTTCCCCTGCTTGGAGCGACTTTTTCTTCCTTGGCTCAAAGCTGTTTCTCCTGGAAACCCTCCCTGAGTCGCCCCTACTGAGTTGGCTGGTTCTCTTCATTCTTAGGTACTCTATGTTCTATATTGTCTACACTTGTGTCTCTTCCCCTAGACAGCAAAAGTGAGCTCATTCATTCATACACGTATTTAATATTTATTGAGTGCTTATTATGTCCTAGGCAATGTGCTTGGAGTTAGGGATGCAATGCTAAGCAAAATTGATAAGCCACTGCTCTCTGTGAGATTATCTACGGAGACAGATTAATCAGAAAAACAGCTGAACATTTATTTCACACTATGATAGATTTGATAAAGGACAAGAGATCTAAAGGAAACAGAAAGGCCTTCCCAAGAAAAGTGACATTTGAGCAGATATCTAAAGATTGAATGGGGGTTCATTAGGCAAAGAGGAGGAGAGGAGGAATGTTCCATGCCAAGCCTGAGGAGGAGAAAGAACGAGCTGTCGAATGAAGGATGAATAGGAGTTAACTACCCAGGGCCTTGCAGTTTCCATTGAGAATTCAAGTGCTCAACCGAAGAGCAGAATGAAGCCTCTGAAGATGCTGAATTTGTGTTTTAGAGATTCCTCTGGCTGCTGTGTTGGCTGTGGTGTGAGCTGGGTGAAAGTCAAGGGTACAGGCCGAGGGACCAGGTAGGAGGCCACTGAGATGGCCAAAGGGACTGACAACTGTGGCCAAGATAAGACCCTCTCCTTGATGGCAACGCCTGAGCTTGTTCACCTAATGTGTCTGCAGCACACACCCCATTGGCTTTTCAAAGTGTCCTAAAGGAAATTCACATTTACTCTTACATCTTTAGCTTAAAATAACCTGCAAACAACCAATGACCAAACATCATACAATGTTGTTCCTGAGAAGGGAACTGATTGGGTTGTCGGAAACACCAGATGCAGGATGGAAATGAGCCTCCTGGTCTTCAAAAAATGAAGGAGAGCCAAAGTTCTTAAAGACTCCAGAATGTTCTGATAAGGATATTTCCCCATCTCTCAAAGGGAGAGCCAGCAAGCCTCTTATGAGACCCAAGTTTTCTCCAAGAGTTCATACACAGTTGTATTTGGAGTCTATGAATACTCTCTGATCCAGCTCTCCTACAATGCTCCCAAAACCTTCTGTCCTGGGTCCAAGAGGGGATGGGGCTCTTTGATATGGCTTGCAGAATATAAGAAAGGGAAGACATAACTCTGCAGATATTAATCACACATGGTGCCCCTGCACATCTCCAACACTGTCCTACGTACTGTGGAGTACAGAGTACAAGAATGTCCCATTTGGCCTGCAAGATAGAGCTCCACCACCTCAAAGACAGAAATTAAAACATCAGATTCCTGCTAGAATAAAGACCAATATTAAATAAAAATATTACACCAGCTCAGTGAAGTAGGTTCTACTATTAGGCCCATCTTAAAGATGAACTGAGGCATCAAGAGAAGTAGAAAGTTGACTGGGGCTATGCAGCTGGTAAGTGATGCAGCTTAAGCTCTTAACCATCCAGACTCTAGAACTGAGAGAAAATGAGAAGGAGTGTGAATTTATTGAAATGTGCTTCATTTTGTTTTTTTTTTAATTTGGTACTCAAAAGTCAAATTCATTTACCTGGTAATTTTACTTCTAAGATCCAACCTATGCCCTACTAATATCGGATAGTGAGGTTTTGCTGCAGGCAGTGGGTATCGAAATTGGTATAATGTTTTGTAAGCTAATTTGGCAGTAGGGCATATGCAGGGCTGCCTGGAAAGTATCCAGTCATGTATGGCTCTCTTTTTCATAGTGCATGGCTGGATACTTTCTGGACAGCCCTGATACACATTTAAATGTAAATACCTCTTGACCAATCAATTTCACTTCTAGGAAAAGCCACCCAGGGCCTTACAGATTCTCCTGAGGATTCGAGTCCTCATCCTAAGAGCAGAATGAAGCCTCTGAAGATGCTGAAACAGGTGCAGAAAGATCTGTGTTTTTTTCCCATGCAGATCTGTCACATTTCAGCCTTTTGGCTCCTAAGTGTAAAACATGCAGGTCTGTAAAGGTACATGTAAGATTGTTATTATACTATTGCTTCTAACAGGGAAAAAGGGGGAAATAATATTAATAAGAGATGGATCAAAGTATCTGTATTTAGTATTCCTTATACAATACTACAAAATAGTTTAAAAACTGTGATAAGGTACCTAAACGTCCACCAGGATTTGCCTTCCCCTTTCCTTCCATATGAATGGAGTTTTATCTAGGCATCTGGCTAGCTGTCCCACCAGCAATCATGTTCTCCAGCTTCCCCTGCTGCTAGGGATAGCCATGTGACCAGGCCATCATCCATGCAATGGGAGCTAAGGGGATGTGTGCAACCCACATCCTCTTTAAAAAAAAGAAAAATCTGCCCTGGAATTTCACTCTCTCGTTCCCTGAAGTGGGAACCCAGATTTGCCTATGGTCCAGCTTTGACTCTGTATCAAGTCTGATACGTCACAGCATGGCAAAATGACAATTGGGAGAAACTTGGGTCCTCAAATGATTTCCATGGAGCACAGTCAGCCGCTACTTTTAGCTTACTTTAGAACTGTCACTTGAGAGTGACACAATCTTCTCTGTCCCATACAGTCTCATATTGGGGGTCTATGTCACAGCTACTTAGATTTTATCTTATCTAATGTAGGAAAGTTATAGAATACTTTAAAAGAGATGCTGGTATATAAAATTGGTAGTATATAAAGGCAAATACACCATGACCAAATGAGTTGGGGGTTTGTTTTGTTTTTGAGACAGGGTCTTGCTCAGCTACCTGGGCTTGAGTACAATGGTGTCATCATAGCTGACTACACCCCACACTCCTGAGCTCAAGCGATACTCTTGCCTCAGCTTACCAAGTATCTGGGACTACAGGCACATGCCTCTATGTCTGGCTGATTTTTCTATTTTTTGTAGAGATGGAATCTTGGTCAGCTGGTCTTAAAATTCTGGCCTCAGGAAATCTTCCTTTAGGGCTGGGTGTGGTGGCTCATGCCTGTAATCCTAGCACTCTGGGAGGCTGAGGCAAGTGGATTACTTGAGCTCACCAGTTAGAGACCAGCCTGAGCAAAATAAAATACAAAAACTGAGGCAAGAGGATCGCTTGAGAGTTTGAGGTTGCTGTGAGCTATGATGACAGCATGGCACTCTACCCAGGACGACAGCTTCAGACTCGGTCTCAAAAAAAAAAAAGAAAGAAAGAAAGAAAGAAACCTTCTTATCTCAACCTCCCAAAGTACTAGAATTATAGGTGCGAACCGTTGCACCTGGCCCCAAATTAGTTTTATTCTAGTACCACAAGTGTTTGCTCCTATATATGGAAATGAATATGTTAAATGATATACAATACATATGATTTTTTCTAATAGGTATTCAAAGCACATTTGATATAATTCACCACAAATCTTGAAACTTGGAGGAAAAGAATATTTCCTTTAAAAAGGATAAGATATGAAATAATTCTATATTCTACATGTTATATTTTATAACATAATATAAATATAAAATTAAAATAGTACATCCGTATAAGATATCACCTGTGCCATTAATTATCAAGATACAAGCTTGATCCAAAAGAAAAACAGAAAAAAATTTTCGATAAGAAAGAGAGACATGGGAGGCGCCTGTTGCTCAGTGGGTAGGGCACTGGCCCAATATACCAAGGGTAGCGGGTTTGAAGTTGGCTTCAGCCAAACTGCAACAACAACAACAAAATAGCCAGGTGTTGTGCCAGGCGCCTGTAGTCCCAGCTACTCAGGAGGCTGAGGCAAGAGAATGGCCTAAGCCCAGGAATTAGAGTGCTGTGATGCCACGGCACTCTACGAGGGCTATAAAGTGAAACTCTGTCAAAAAAAAAAAAGTCAGGCGGCACCTGTAGCTCAAAGAGTAGGGTGCCAGCCCCATATACCAGAGGTGGCAGGTTCATACTCGGCCCCAGCCAAAAACAGGAAGGAAAGGAAAGAGAAATGAAAGGGAAGGGGAAGGGGAAGGGGAAGGGGAAGGGGAAGGGGAGGAAAGGAAAGGAAGGAAGGAAGGAAGGAAGGAAGGAAGGAAGGAAGGAAGGAAGGAAGGAAGGAAAGAAGGAAAGAAGGAAAGAAGGAAAGAAGGAAAGAAGGAAAGAAAGAAGGAAAGAAGGAAAGAAGGAAAGAAGGAAAGAAAGAAAGAAAGAAAGAAAGAAAGAAAGAAAGAAAGAAAGAAAGAAAGAAAGAAAGAAAGAAAGAAAGAGAAACATGCTGGGCAGGTACATTGGCTCACCCGTAATCCAAGCACTCTGGGAGGCCAAGGTGGATGGATTGCCTGAGCTCGCCAATTGGAGAACAACCTGAGCCAGAGCAAGACCTCATCTCTAAAAATAGCCGGGCATTGTGGCAGGTGCCTGTAGTCCCAGCTACTTGGGAGGCTGAGGCAAGAGGATCACTTAAGCACAAGAGTTTGAGGTTTCTGTAAGCTGTGACACCACACCACTCAAAGGCAACAGAGTGAGACAGTGTGTCAAAAAGAAAAA